>OZ024794.1:22963358-23273179 GCA_964017045.1 Omphiscola glabra | reverse complement strand
CGCTCTCTTCTCTCTTTCTCTCTCTTCTCTCTCTTCTCTTCTTCTCTCTCTCTTCACTTTGTCTCTTTCTTCTCTCTGTCTCTTCTCCATGTCTCTCTTCTCTCTGTCTCCCCCTCACCCTCATTTGCTCTCTTTATCACTCTCTCTCCCATCGTATGGTCCACTACATTGGTTAGATATTTTGTTTGGTTTTAATTAATATATAAGCCAATTATTGTGGATGTTGTAACTGATAGCTTATCGTTACATGATCATTAAAATGTATAATATTATGAATGTCACGGTCCAATCCATTGTGTTGACAATATTTTAAAGCTCTTATTATGTCACTAAAAGAAAATATCAACGCAAAAAAAAATAATTATAAGTTAACCTTTCCAAAAAGAAAGAAAAGATTTTGAATTTTAGTGGGATCCTTTCAGAATAGTGTTCCATGTTGATTTCAGTAAGTCGTTTGGTAGCCGTCGCTACACCAAGGCATTTAAATAGTTGTGTTCGTTTGTTTCTTTCTGCAATCAGTCTCCTGTCATTTCCTAGAGTGCGAAATAGTTCGTGAAATCCTTATTGTGGTTATACGATGTTCTTTGTCATAAGTAGTGAGATGATGGTAAATTTTGAAGATGGTTTAAAAAAATTTTTTTTATTAAATACCGTATATGTGTTCCTGAAAATGTGTAGGGTGGAAGAAACGCAGTTTGGGGGAAGGGAAATGCCTGGATCCGGATGTTCGAAGGAAAGTGTTTGGGATGTGAAAAGGTTTAATGAGGTGGCACGTATTGTGTTCCGTCATGAATACACGAGGCGCAACTTTTAAATCATAAGTCAGAAGATAGACGAATCACGATGTGGCCCTGCGCAGGGATGTACGGCGCTGCTACTGAGCATCCATTAATACGTGTCTGCTCTCACAAAAGGGACCTGGCCTTGCGTTTCAATTTTTTTCCAGATGGCCATCAAAGGTTCTTATGTCGCAGTCTTGACACTCCGTGAGAGTAAGTACCATAGAGGTGGCCCATCTGCTAGTAACTAATCAAAACGGAGTGAACAAAAAATGGACTTTTCTCGTCAGAACTGGCTTTAGCTGTGCAATTAAGTATCGAAGGAAGTCATTGTGAGTGTACTCTCGATATCTCATGACTTCATTCTAAGAAAAAGAAATATGTTTACTCTCAAAACCCCTTGTCATCAAAATGTTTTGGAGTTTCTCACAATGCCGTGAAGATTTAAAGTATATGGCTATTTCTGAACTTAACATAACAATTGTATTCTGCTTCTGGGTCCGAAGCAAAACAAGTACAGATTTATTTATTTATTTTCGTATTTTAAACGTAACTCGATCTTGTCTCCAGGGAGGTTGATTGCACTTAAAGGGTAACATACATTTTCAAAAGAAATATAAATGCAAGTTTTAAATTTTCTAAGGCTTTAATGAACGTTCCAAAGCTGTCACCGGTGCAAGAAAATAATCCTCATGAGATCTCTTGGTTACGAGAGTAAAACGCCCGGAATCTTATAAAGTCTCAATTAGTTCGTCGGCTCGCATGTGTGACGTCAGACTTGAGTTACTGCGTAGGAAGAGGCCAATCTGTCATGGCAGCCTTCAAGAGGCTGCACAACTCAGTTGGCGATAGCAGAAAACCTTCCCTGTGGGTTAATTTCTCTTGAAGTGGAAGCTCAATTAGTGAGGTTAGTCTTCAATCAGCCGTTGCCACGTCGGACAGAGTGAACAAAACTTTCAGGACATTAAAAATAGCCTTACAAGGGTCAGAGAGTTCGGAGGGATGTTAAGCTCAGCAAGCGGTTTCTGTAAAAAAAAAAATTTAAATGGATGAATTTTATTTGCACTATTGTTACAATAGTTGTTAGCAGAGGTCGAAGGTCGGTGCAATGAAATTATACTGCAGATTGTAGATTATTTCTGAAATATTGCATGTTGACTGACGAACGCGTCCAGCTGACGAAATACTTGTAACTGTCTTCAAAAAGCGTAAATGATAATCGTAACAAATGTACTACCAACAAATCTTTGGATTGCTTTCTCATTGACACCGAGACTGTGGAGATGTGTACATTAATGTTTGTTGGATAGATTTGAGGGGGGGGGGGGATTCGGAGTGAGGATGTTTCGAAATTTAGGGGCGTTCTATTGCGTTCAGACTTTCTGGTGAAACGCACATTTGTGATAATAGCAAAAAAAAAATTATCTTACTCACCCCCCCCCCCCAACTCCACAGGTGTCTGAATATTTTGTTCCCATGATTAGCCTCTTCAGTAAATCTCAAATTCTCAAATTAGTTTGGTCACAACAAAATGTGTTTTTTTAAACATCTAATGATCGAAACACAAATAGGTGATATTGACATTTCTCAGCATTTTTCCTTCAACATTCTCTGTCTAATGACATTATGGTTCAATCTCAGTTTAACGACATTATTGTTTAATCTAAGTCTAACGACACTATTGTTTAATCTCAGTCTAACGACATTATGGTTCACTCTCAGTCTAACGACATTATGGTTCACTCTCAGTCTAACGACATTATAGTTCAAACATTCTAACGACATTATGGGTCAATCTCTTTCTAACGACATTATGGTTCAATCTCTTTCTAACGACATTATGGTTCAATCTCAGTCTATTGACATTATGGTTGCGTTTGAAAATAAATAAGCCAAATCCAAATGACCACCACTGATTTAAGTTCAACAATCTGATATTTTAGAAATTAACGCACCTACCTTTTACAAATCCAAGCCAAAACAAACCAAAAACAAACCACACACACACACACACACACACACACACACTTTTGTTGACGCCAGCAATATGTTGCCAATTATAATTTAATATTTAGTGTCGTCCTTTCACGGGCTCTTGTCTTCTCTCCCTTTGGTGTTTAAGAACTCTATGACGAGATTAACTAAACTGTCCCCTTAAAATCTCCTCGATAGCCCAGAAAACACTAGACCAGGTGAAATCTCTGAATTTTAACCTCTTCGTGCGTCGCGATTAGTTAAGGAGGTTCATAAGATGGGTGGGTGTAGATGGGATTGATGGGTGGGTGTAGATGGGATTGATGGGTGGGTATAGATGGGATTGATGGGTGGGTGTAAATGGGATTGATGGGTGGGTGTAGATGGGATTGATGGGTGGGTATAGATGGGATTGATAGGTGGGTATAGATGGGATTGATGGGTGGGTGTAGATGGGATTGATGGGTGGGTGTTGATGGGATTGATAGGTGGGTGTAGATGGGATTGATAGGTGGGTATAGATGGGATTGTTGGGTGGGTATAGATGGGATTGATGGGTGGGTATAGATGGGATTGATAGGTGGGTGTAGATGGGATTGATGGGTGGGTATAGATGGGATTGATGGGTGGGTGTAGATGGGATTGATGGGTGGGTGTAGATGGGATTGATAGGTGGGTAAAGATTGGATTGATGGGTGGGTGTAGATGGGATTGATGGGTGGGTGTTGATGGGATTGATAGGTGGGTGTAGATGGGATTGATAGGTGGGTATAGATGGGATTGATGGGTGGGTATAGATGGGATTGATGGGTGGGTATAGATGGGATTGATGGGTGGGTGTAGATGGGATTGATGGGTGGGTATAGATGAGATTGATGGGTGGGTATAGATGGGATTGATGGGTGGGTGTAGATGGGATTGATTGGTGGGTATAGATGGGATTGATAGGTGGGTGTAGATGGGATTGATGGGTGGGTATAGATGGGATTGATGGGTGGGTGTAGATGTGATTGATGGGTGGGTGTAGATGGGATTGATAGGTGGGTATAGATTGGATTGATGGGTGGGTGTAGATGGGATTGATGGGTGGGTGTAGATGGGATTGATGGGTGGGTATAGATGGGATTGATGGGTGGGTATAGATGGGATTGATGGGTGGGTGTAGATGTGATTGATAGGTGGGTATAGATTGGATTGATAGGTGGGTATAGATTGGATTGATGGGTGGGTGTAGATGGGATTGATGGGTGGGTGTAGATGGGATTGATGGTGAGGGTGTTGGTGAGGGTGTTGGTGAGGGTGGTAACCTGTCACTGAGATTATACATGATAATTTTGAGTGATATTCAAATGATTCCCTACAAAAGTTCAGTAAAATGAATATTTTCTAATGTTTTTTTTTTAGCTTTCTCCTGTTATTAATATTGCTGGTTTCAGTGACGATGTGTCGGAAATGATGAAACATTGTTAGTCCTTGGCGTGAAATTTAAGTTGAAATATTTATCTGTTGACATTTATCCAGTTAACGTTGACATTTATCCACTTAACGTTGACAAGATTTCAAAAACTAAAAAAACAAAAAATTATGAATTAAAAAAAGATTTTTGACATCTTTATTCATAAATTTAGATAGACTTTTTTTATAATATTCGATCGACAATCATTGAAAAGTATATTAAAGTGAGACAAACAAAAAACTCGCAAAACACTTTATATAATGAGTTCTTTGTAATATAAGGGACATTTTCCAAATCATCTGTGTTTGTTCATCAAGAAAGAAACTTGTTTACAGCTGTCATACTTATCGTTTACTTTTTTCCCCCCTCCAATTTTGCTGAGTAACTTATTGATTTATTAGAAAAACTTATTATTAGAGTTAGGAACAAGTTCGTGCTCCCGCATTCTTCACTCTTGAATTGCTCCAAACGTGGCGTGAGATGAACAGAGCAACAAACATAGGGGGTGGGTCAAAAGTCATGAAAGAAGAAGAAGAAAAAATGTTCAATGGTGAGCTGAACATACTGACGTTATTGGGGCGGGGGCAGGAAAATGAATTATGAAAATATAAGCGAAGGACCCTTACATGTTTGATAGACCCCCCAAGGGTCAAATCTAATTAAAGCGCATCATGCCATGTCATGAATAACTAGGATGCGATGTAAGATTCGTCTATTCTGTGCATGCTACAAAAAAAGGATTTATTTTGTTCACAATAATCATTCAACAAATTCATAAGAGGATTATTGACATACTGTGCAAATAAAGCTCATCCGATGTTACATTGATTCTGCTTTAAGAAATAAATACTTCTTTATCAATTACTCTCATAAAAATCCTATACATTTTAGAATATCAGAGACTCTATAACGTGTATAGTCAACGAGAAGCCAAATTTGTTCAGATACCACAAAGTCCCAGCGACTCAACACCACGACCAAACGTTGTAGATATTGTCAACATTCATTTCAATATGGCCGCGGACTTAAAACGTAACTCAGAATCATGTTGACAAAATGTGTCACGTGTCATTTAGTTGAAAGAATCCTTTTAATTATAAACACAAAGCCACGTGCAGTGCTCTAGGAATGGAAATCATTCAATAACGCACCTTATGAGGAGCGACAAGTAAGTTAATATCCAGCAGGTCCCGAGACAGCACACATGGTAGCATAACGTTAAATACGGGAGTCTACGAAGGTCCCCACCCACCGCATCCCATCCTAACACGCACCAAGTTGTAGCTTAATTTTCAAACGCGGGACGCCGATAGAGCAAAAGTGTCATTACAGTAGAGTGTTGCCGACCGATTATACCAAATGTTCGATGGCTACGTTCTGTCCAGAGGCTAATTATATCAACTACAAAACTGCACAAACCATTGATTATTAGAATACAGAATTTTTTTTACACAACTAAATCGTCAGCTGCCATTATTCCATGACAACAACTACTCAACAATAATACGTCTTGTCCCTTCCCGCAAAATACGTCACAAAATACTAAGTGTAACACAAGTTAACGAAACTCAGTCACATGATACCTCAGCACGGAGGCGTAGTGATTTAACCATAGAGTATGAGTATAAGAGGAACTAGTTTTAGTAGCGGAAGAGGATTGCATGATTTTAGAATAGAAGGCTGGAAGCCATATTGTGAGGACACGTTTTGAGTCGGAGAGGTCATATTTGAATGTGATATTAATTCATGAGTGGAATTGTACTGAAGATTTCTTATTTGATATTGTAACTACCTTTGTTACATGGACTTGTCTGAATCAAGAATACTATTTGTATTGACTATGTAAATAAAGAACTGTGCGATAGATCGGACATTATTCTATTCTTGAGGTGAAAGATGGCAGTGAAATTAAGGATGATAGATTAATGTAGTGAGTGGTAGATAACTAGCTGAACAAGTATATCAACCTATGTTACACTAAGCATAATAGATAAAGCAGCACATATCATCTCTAAACAACACGCAATCATAATATACATTGAAGTCCTTAACAGCAGGCCGATTCCGATTCCGCCCCCCCCCCCAGGGGCCCGTATCACCTCTCAGACCGATCTCACTCTCTTAACCTAACATTTTTGCACTCAAGTGACCCTCCCATTCCGTCCCTATCTTTCTTCATTACATCACCATACCCTCTTATCCCCATACCTTAGTTCTCCACAAAAGCGCCATGAACACCTCGACCCCCCGCCACTCGTGCCACCATTGTCTCAGTCGGGGTCCCGTACCTTCACCCCCAACCTCCCCCACCCCGTCCCCCACCCCCGTCCCCCACCCCCGTCCGCCACCCCCGTCCCCCACCCCAAAAAATAAATAATGTTTCAACCTCGTTAATCGAAGATTTTAAATTGAAACTATATTCGTTTACGTTCTCACACCCACATCTAGATTCTGAAAAATGTGATTTGTTTTCCAAACAGTTAAAGCAGTCGTGGCTGTTCCCCCACCCCACCCCCTCCCCAATCCCCACCGTAGAGCTGATACAAAACTGCTCAGAGTGATGGGGTAATTGGTGGGGGGGGGGAGTGGGGCGGGAGGATTGAGAGAGAGAGAGAGCACCGGGAGTTGTTAAATATCGAATGTGATTAGGCGATAATCGAGCCCTTGAGGCCGTGCGAGGGTCAGCGTAAAATTGTTTGATTGATGTCATGGTCATCACAAAAGAGAGGGTTGTTTTTTTGTTTTTTTAAAAACAAATCAGAAAATGGCCAAACGTACTTGTCAGCATGTTTCTATCGCTGTTCATCGCATAAGTTCATAACACTCGGAATGACTTTGTTCCTTTGCTTGGTCCGCCATCTGTCAAAATACATTAGTTTGAACGTTGAAGCCAAAGCGTGCAATTATAAAGGAGAATTACAGGACCGAGCTAAACCCTAGAGGCTAGAACCTAGAACCTGGAGCCTTGGAACATAGAGCCTATAACCTGGAGCCTAGAACACAGAGCCTAGAACCTGAAACATAGAGCCTAAAACATAGAACATAGAGCCTAAAAAATAGAATATAAAGCTTAGAACCTTAAAACTGCAAAGGTATTTTTTTTTTATTTAAGAAAATACTTAGCGGCCAGAAGGATTACAAATGGTCTAATATCCTAGCTGTAATTCGGTAGCGTCGCGCCTATGTAAGAATACTGTAATATTTCCGTATGTGTTAGCGAGAGAAGGATGGCTATTGTCAGCGCGAAATTGCTTAACTGACTAATGGTAGATGCCTTGCTCTTCACTATGGTACTGTATTTAAAAACAAAAAAACAACGAAATCATGTATTATGGTGCTGTAAAGACGCCCCTCGGATATTGAAATGGAATTTGACAATCACAAACTAAAACTGCATTACTAAAGCAGCATGTGATCCGATATCTCAAGAGCTTTGTTGTGGAAGATGTTGTGATGACTCTCACAGTTTACAAGTCCATTTTATGGGTAAAATGAAAAATTCCAAATGAGTTTCTGTTGTTTTGGGATGGGTTTTTTTTTTTTTTTGATTTGCCTGTCAGCAGTGTTCACTGTCAAACACTTCCAACCTTAATTTGCAAAATCTGTCATTTTATTTACACTCAAAAAGTCAAATATGAATGTAGATCATGAATGTAGATCATGAATGTAGATCACGAATTTAGATCATGAATGTTGATCATGAATGTAGATCATGAATGCAGATCATGAATGTAGATCATGAATGTAGATCATGAATGTAGATCATGAAAGTAGATCATGAATGTAGAACATGAAAGTAGATCATGAATGTAGATCATGAATGTAGATCATGAATGTAAATCACGAATTTAGATCATGAATTTATATCATGAATGTAGATCATGAATGTAGATCACGAATTTAGATCATGAATGTAGATCATGAAAGTAGATCATGAATGTAGATCATGAAAGTAGATCATGAATGTAGATCCTGAAAGTAGATCATGAATGTAGATCATGAAAGTAGATCATGAATGTAGATCATGAAAGTAGATCATGAATGTAGATCATGAAAGTAGATCATGAATGTAGATCACGAATGTGTATAATAACATGGATGCGAGTAGGTGGAACGTTAAGGGTTAAGCTGGTTATAGAGTGCGCGTGTTGAGTGGGGGTAGAGTGGGAAGCGTGCTGGTTGGGAGATTGTGAGTTTTTGGGGTCAAGTAGGATTGGCATGGGTTGGGTATAAGATGTTTGGGTTTAAGGTGTTTGGGTTTAAGGGGTTTGGGTTTAAGTGGTTTGGGTTTAAGGGGTTTGGGTTTAAGTGGGTTGTGTTAAGGTGTTTGGGTTTAAGTGGGTTGGGTTAAAGTGGGTTGGGTTTAAGGTGTAGGGTTTAAGTGGTTTGGGTTAAAGTGGGTTGGGTTTAGTGGGTTGGGTTTAAGGTGTTTGGGTTTAACGTGTTTGGGTTTAATGGGTTTGGTTTAAGGTGTTGTGGTTTAAGTAAGTTGGGTTTAAGTGGTTTGGGTTTAAGTGGGTTGGGTTTAAGTGGGTTGGGTTTAAGTGGGTTGGGTTTAAGTGGTTTATGTTTAAGGGGTTTGGGTTTAAGTGGGTTGGGTTTAAGTGGGTTGGGTTTAAGGGGTTTGGGTTTAAGGGGTTTTGTTTTAGGTGTTTGGGTTTAAGTGGGTTGGGTTTAAGTGGGTTGGGTTTAAGTGGGTTGGGTTTAAGTGGTTTGGGTTTAAGAGGTTGGGTTTAAGTGGCTAGGGTTTAAGGTGTTTGGGTTTAAGTAGGTTGGGTTTAAGTTGTTTGGGTTTAAGGTGTTTCGGTTTAAGGGGTTTGGATTTAATGGGTTGGGTTTAAGGTGTTTGGGTTAAGAGGGTTGCGTTTAAGTTGGTTGGGTTCAAGTGGGTTGGGTTAAGGTGTTTGGGTTTAAGAGGTTTGGTTAAGGTGTTACTGTTAAATGCGCTTTGTGCAGTATTTGTAGTAGGAGTACGGTTGAAGGGGTGGGGGCCAGAAGGCGTTTAAAAGCGTTTGACAAGAAGTGGGGTTAGGTAAGTGTGGGCTTCAAGGCTGTTTGATGAGGTTTTAAGGGCGAGTTGTTGACAATACAATTAAAAATTATGAAGTCAGTCATTAGATTTATAAACAGTGCCCATTGATAAAAAAAATATGGATGTGTCTTTCTAAGAAATCGTATCATGTCTATTACAAAATATTGGTTCCGGAAAATGATGGAATATATGTTATGACAGAAAGCCCCTTAAATTCACCCTCTCTCTATTGGTATAGCGTCTGCCAGAATATCTGGATGTACACACCTTTTTAATAATCAGTTATTTATAGGAAAAAATGTAAATAGCACACTATTTTTTTTGTGTGGAAATATTTGGAATTTGTTGACGCTTAAAGTGCAAGACCACATTTTGTAACTTATGTGTAGCCCGCCAAAACATGGTGACAGCAATGCTTTCAAATTCCAATCTACTAAAGCTACTTGACAAAACATGGTGACAGCAATGCTTTCAAATTCCAATCTACTAAAGCTACTTGACAAAACATGGTGACAGCAATGCTTTCAAATTCCAATCTACTAAAGCTACTTGACAAAACATGGTGACAGCAATGCTTTCAAATTCCAATCTACTAAAGCTACTTGACAAAACATGGTGACAGCAATGCTTTCAAATTCCAATCTACTAAAGCTACTTGACAAAACATGGTGACAGCAATGCTTTCAAATTCCAATCTACTAAAGCTACTTGACAAAACATGGTGACAGCAATGCTTTCAAATTCCAATCTACTAAAGCTACCTGACAAAACATGGTGACAGCAATGCTTTCAAATTCCAATCTACTAAAGCTACCTGACCAAGCATGCATTCAAGTAACGCACTTTATAAGATTCCCAATTAGTGCTACCCCCCACAACCACCCCCAGCCCCCCTAGGTAAGGCATCGCACGCTTCTGTTACGGTAATCAACTTTATTAATATTTTAATTTCACACTCCCCCCAAACCCCACACACGTTTACAACGCAGATCTGTAACTCCAATTGAGGCTATTTGCGTAAAACAAAAGAAAATGTTACGAACCAAATACACGTGAAGTATTTAAAAACTCAATTATCGCTGTTATCGGGCATTTTATTTTACGCATTAATGTACACACCATAAAACCATAACACCATAACACCATAAACCATAACAACATAACACCATAACACCATAACACCATAAAACCATAACACCATAATACCATAACACCATAACACCATAACACCATACTGTCATAAGCCAGAGGTTGATACTGTTTGATACGATTTTCTTGTGAGCGCTCTAGGACTAGAGAAGAGACACTCAAAAACAAAAAACGGGAGCATCACGACAGATTACTCCCATCAAGTTAGCGACCACATTTTGTGCCTTAAAGTTTTCAATCTACGGGAGCATCACGACAGATTACTCCCATCAACTTAGCGACCACATTTTGTGCCTTAAAGTTTTCAATCTACGGGAGCATCACGACAGATTACTCCCATCAGGTTAGCGACCACATATTGTGCCTTAAAGTTTTCAATCTACGCGACCATCACGACAGATTACTCCCATCAAGTTAGCGACCAAATTTTGTGTCTTAAAGTTTTCAATCTACGGGAGCATCACGACAGATTTCTCCCATCAACTTAGCGACCACATTTTGTGCCTTAAAGTTTTCAATCTACGGGAGCATCACGACAGATTACTCCCATCAGGTTAGCGACCACATATTGTGCCTTAAAGTTTTCAATCTACGGGACCATCACGACAGATTACTCCCATCAAGTTAGCGACCACATTTTGTGCCTTAAAGTTTTCAATCTACGGGAGCATCACGACAGATTACTCCCATCAAGTTAGCGACCACATTTTGTGCCTTAAAGTTTTCAATCTACAGGAGCATCACGACAGATTACTCCCATCAGATTAGCGACCACATTTTGTGCCTTAAAGTTTTCAATCTACGGGAGCATCACGACAGATTACTCCCATCAAGTAAGCGACCACATTTTGTGCCTTAAAGTTTTCAATCTACAGGAGCATCACGACAGATTACACAGATGAGCCCTGCAGGGCCCCACAACATTGCTTGGAGTCGACCCTCTTCCACTCATCCGTTCAAGCGAGTTTAAATGAACGGCGATAAACCATTAGCTAACAGCTGCTCCTCGTTCTTGTATCTTGAGCAGACTCATAAAACTCCACAGGTAGTAGTGGTATATCTTCTTCAGAGATTCCCCCCCCCCCAAACCCCTCCCTTTTTTCCCCTAAATTTAACTCTCCTTTGTCAACATATATTTTAACTGTTCAAGTTTAACAGTAAAATGAAGTAACATATGCTGGGCCTGTGTGGTTTTTGGTTTTTTATTCATCCTTGGGTTATGTTCATTAATTCTTTGATTTTTCTTGAAATAAGCGTCGCCCATCTCAGCGGTTCTCAACCCGTAGGTCGCGATACTTCGCGATACACCATCGGAAAACACACATTAATGAAGTAGGAACCAAATAATTTTATTATGGTTGTTGGTCACCACAACATGAGAAACTGTATCAAAGGGTCGCGGCAGTAAGAAGGTTGAGAACCGCTGGACTCCATCTGTTGATGCACTTTTTTCTTTTTTTTAATAGCAATTTTTATTGACTTTTTTTCATACACGTAACCAACATTTCGATGATCTAGCAATTTTTTTATTTTTTTTTTCAAATTGGCGAACTACTTTATCTCCTGAATTGTTTTTTTACATCTATCAAATTCTGACGGATCCCCGTTAACCCCATTTCGAAGCGCAGTGTGTGTATAATTGTACACCACTGTGTGGAGCTGAAGGCAGTTCATATCATAAATGTTGGCCAGCTATATCTTGTCCACACAGCTAGGCGTTGCTACAAGTCGTAATATTGGCGTAGCAGCTATAAGTTTGACGAGGAGACGTAGCTGCTTGTTTAGCTGAGCCGGTTAGGGCGTTGCGCTTAAAAGATGGAAAATTTCGTGGGCACGATTCCCATTCTTGAAATGTTCTTTCATTAAAAGACACGTGCAGTCGCAGTATAGATGCAATATTAACTTTCATTAAAAGACACGTGCAGTCGCAGTATAGATGCTATATTAACTTTCATTAAAAGACACGTGCAGTCGCAGTATAGATGCTATATTAACTTTCATTAAAAGACACGTGCAGTCGCAGTATAGATGCTATATTAACTTTCATTAAAAGACACGTGCAGTCGCAGTATAGATGCTATATTAACTTTCATTAAAAGACACGTGCAGTCGCAGTATAGATGCTATATTAACTTTCATTAAAAGACACGTGCAGTCGCAGTATAGATGCTATATTAACTTTCATTAAAAGACACGTGCAGTCGCAGTATAGATGCTATATTAACTTTCATTAAAAGACACGTGCAGTCGCAGTATAGATGCTATATTAACTTTCATTAAAAGACACGTGCAGTCGCAGTATAGATGCTATATTAACTTTCATTAAAAGACACGTGCAGTCGCAGTATAGATGCAATATTAACTTTCATTAAAAGACACGTGCAGTCGCAGTATAGATGCAATATTAACTTTCATTAAAAGACACGTGCAGTCGCAGTATAGATGCAATATTAACTTTCATTAAAAGACACGTGCAGTCGCAGTATAGATGCTATATTAACTTTCATTAAAAGACACGTGCAGTCGCAGTATAGATGCTATATTAACTTTCATTAAAAGACACGTGCAGTCGCAGTATAGATGCTATATTAACTTTCATTAAAAGACACGTGCAGTCGCAGTATAGATGCTATATTAACTTTCATTAAAAGACACGTGCAGTCGCAGTATAGATGCTATATTAACTTTCATTAAAAGACACGTGCAGTCGCAGTATAGATGCTATATTAACTTTCATTAAAAGACACGTGCAGTCGCAGTATAGATGCTATATTAACTTTCATTAAAAGACACGTGCAGTCGCAGTATAGATGCTATATTAACTTTCATTAAAAGACACGTGCAGTCGCAGTATAGATGCTATATTAACTTTCATTAAAAGACACGTGCAGTCGCAGTATAGATGCTATATTAACTTTCATTAAAAGACACGTGCAGTCGCAGTATAGATGCTATATTAACTTTCATTAAAAGACACGTGCAGTCGCAGTATAGATGCAATATTAACTTTCATTAAAAGACACGTGCAGTCGCAGTATAGATGCAATATTAACTTTCATTAAAAGACACGTGCAGTCGCAGTATAGATGCTATATTAACTTTCATTAAAAGACACGTGCAGTCGCAGTATAGATGCTATATTAACTTTCATTAAAAGACACGTGCAGTCGCAGTATAGATGCAATATTAACTTTCATTAAAAGACACGTGCAGTCGCAGTATAGATGCTATATTAACTTTCATTAAAAGACACGTGCAGTCGCAGTATAGATGCTATATTAACTTTCATTAAAAGACACGTGCAGTCGCAGTATAGATGCAATATTAACTTTCATTAAAAGACACGTGCAGTCGCAGTATAGAAGCTATATTAACTTTCATTAAAAGACACGTGCAGTCGCAGTATAGATGCAATATTAACTTTCATTAAAAGACACGTGCAGTCGCAGTATAGATGCAATATTAACTTTCATTAAAAGACACGTGCAGTCGCAGTATAGATGCTATATTAACTTTCATTAAAAGACACGTGCAGTCGCAGTATAGATGCTATATTAACTTTCATTAAAAGACACGTGCAGTCGCAGTATAGATGCTATATTAACTTTCATTAAAAGACACGTGCAGTCGCAGTATAGATGCTATATTAACTTTCATTAAAAGACACGTGCAGTCGCAGTATAGATGCTATATTAACTTTCATTAAAAGACACGTGCAGTCGCAGTATAGATGCTATATTAACTTTCATTAAAAGACACGTGCAGTCGCAGTATAGATGCTATATTAACTTTCATTAAAAGACACGTGCAGTCGCAGTATAGATGCTATATTAACTTTCATTAAAAGACACGTGCAGTCGCAGTATAGATGCTATATTAACTTTCATTAAAAGACACGTGCAGTCGCAGTATAGATGCTATATTAACTTTCATTAAAAGACACGTGCAGTCGCAGTATAGATGCTATATTAACTTTCATTAAAAGACACGTGCAGTCGCAGTATAGATGCTATATTAACTTTCATTAAAAGACACGTGCAGTCGCAGTATAGATGCAATATTAACTTTCATTAAAAGACACGTGCAGTCGCAGTATAGATGCAATATTAACTTTCATTAAAAGACACGTGCAGTCGCAGTATAGATGCTATATTAACTTTCATTAAAAGACACGTGCAGTCGCAGTATAGATGCTATATTAACTTTCATTAAAAGACACGTGCAGTCGCAGTATAGATGCAATATTAACTTTCATTAAAAGACACGTGCAGTCGCAGTATAGATGCTATATTAACTTTCATTAAAAGACACGTGCAGTCGCAGTATAGATGCTATATTAACTTTCATTAAAAGACACGTGCAGTCGCAGTATAGATGCAATATTAACTTTCATTAAAAGACACGTGCAGTCGCAGTATAGAAGCTATATTAACTTTCATTAAAAGACACGTGCAGTCGCAGTATAGATGCAATATTAACTTTCATTAAAAGACACGTGCAGTCGCAGTATAGATGCAATATTAACTTTCATTAAAAGACACGTGCAGTCGCAGTATAGATGCTATATTAACTTTCATTAAAAGACACGTGCAGTCGCAGTATAGATGCTATATTAACTTTCATTAAAAGACACGTGCAGTCGCAGTATAGATGCTATATTAACTTTCATTAAAAGACACGTGCAGTCGCAGTATAGATGCTATATTAACTTTCATTAAAAGACACGTGCAGTCGCAGTATAGATGCTATATTAACTTTCATTAAAAGACACGTGCAGTCGCAGTATAGATGCTATATTAACTTTCATTAAAAGACACGTGCAGTCGCAGTATAGATGCTATATTAACGTACGTACTTTAATTATTCACTGTGAATGTTGTCATTATTTGAAAGCTTTTTTTTTAAATAATGATTTTTTTATCTGCTTATGTTTCGATATTTCGCTACATCCATCCATCCCTGTGGCGTTTCAGCCCATGTAGGGCTTTGTCCTGTCTCACCACTTCCTTCCACGCAGACCCTCCATCCATCCCTGTGGCGCCACAGCCCATATAGGGCTTTGTCCTGCCTCACCACTTCCTTCCACGCAGACCCTCCATCTATCCCTGTGGCGCCACAGCCCATATGGGTCTTTGTCCTGCCTCACCACTTCCTTCCACGCAGACCCTCCATCTATCCCTGTGGCGCCACAGCCCATATGGGTCTTTGTCCTGCCTCACCACTTCCTTCCACGCAGACCCTCCATCCATCCTTGTGGCGCCACAGCCCATATAGGGCTTTGTCCTGCCTCACCACTTCCTTCCACTCAGACCGAACTGACGCTTTTCTTCTCCATGCTTTGATTCCCAGCTGCTGTAGATCACCCATCCATTCATCTAAGCCTAGGTCTGCCTTTGATCCGTTTTTCTCTGGAGTTTTAGTGGTGCACCCTCTTCACTCCTCTGTCATGCGGCATTCTTTCTAAGTCTCCCACTCAGCGTAACTTATCCTTTTTTTAAATTCCTTCTACTAGCGTGAGACCCTGGTATACTATACAATACAGTAACTGGCATCCATATTCATCTTTTTGTTGGTCCGTATATTTTCCTGAGAACTTGAGTTTTGATATTTCGCAACTTCATTGCAACCAAAATAATTGATCAATGAATACCAAGAATAATTGTCGAAACATATCAGACATGTTCTTTCAGCGGATAAAATATATGAATTTTTATTTGGAGTGCGCTTTGGGATGTTGACAATGAGACCGTGTCCACGGCAGCCTATCACAGCTTCCCACAGCAATGACTGGTTTATAGAGCGCGACAATTGGAAACACGTTCAGGATCGAAGTGACCCACCAGATTCATTAATACATAATTAGAGTTCAGAATTTTAAGCCCCCCCCCCCAACCATCGACGTTAGCTATACGTTTTAGACACGTGGTTCTGTAACAAGCCAGAAATCGGGTCTATTTTTCAGACACAACCATCTACTACATCCACTGTTTGTCTTTTCTTTAGACAAAATATTCTCTACAGTGCACTCATGTTCTTGATACCGGATAGTACTCCAAAAAAAATGAAGCTAGCATCCATAGCAAATTCTGTTTATCTTCTCAAAAGTGTGCTTGGACGCGTTGTTTCATGGACCTCCCAGACTTGACTCAACTCTACACCCAAATACTGAATCAGCCCATAGCCCTATACGAAATATTTACGTTATATCCCCCACAATACCCCATTGTGCAGCGACTTTATCTCGCCCCCAACGTATTGCTCCGAGCTTATTATTGTACGGACATAACAGACGCACGGCATGTTAGCGATGAGCTGCCTCGTTATCAGACTCACCCGCCCACCGGCGCAACAGGGTCCCCCCCCCCCTTTTTCGGTGTGGACCAGGATCCCACCACCGTCAGGTAATATGACCTCAGTCTCCTGGTGAAGATGGTCCCTGAGATTAGCTTAATAAACTCTGCTTCGATTACACGCCGCTACTTTATATAAGAAAACAGCAATACTGGTGGCAAATCAGGGATAGAAGATGAACTAAGTGGATGTTAGCAATACTTCTTCAAGGATCATGTACACGTAGAATCGAAACGGTCTAGGGTTAAATCAGTTGAACAAGAAGACAAGGTGCCGCCTACTCATTAGTTATAGCATGGCGGTTCACCTGTTAAAGTTTGATTCGCGGCACCGCCCTTTCATCATATATCCGTACACCACAATATGGATAATTCTTAGTATAAAAGATGGCCACCTATTTTTTTCCGCCCCCCCCCCCCCCCCCAACTTACATTTGCTTAAAATCGTTACGCAGTCGATCATATAGATATATGAAAAAATTATTTAATTTACGGGAAAAAAAATGAATTTATTAAGAAAACACTTGTCTGTGGCACTTTAGACAAATAATTTGTTTCATTAAAACACGTTCAAGTTAGTCGAATCAGTCATTCTTAAACAATAGTTCAATTTTTGCTTCTCTTTTTATCATCGTAACGTCCTGCTTATTTGATGTTGATCACTACTCTTCTTCTTTCATTACTCATTAGCTTCTATCTGTATATATGCATCCAGCTTTGCGGTGATGACTTAGTGCTATCTTATCATTATTACGATAAATTACTTCTATGAAAGCATGAGGCAGATTCGCTGATTGGCATCACTATTTTTATTCATAATATGAAATAAAGCTCCAGGATGGGGTAAAATAATTGTCATCGTCTTATCCACTTCACAGATATGATAATCCGCTCAGATTGTAAGATAGTAATTACGATGTTATAAGATCAGACCTGTTTACCCCAAAACTCTTAAAATCGAACTCTATCATCACAAAATCATTCAAAACATTATCTTAATAGTAAAAAATAAACATACACTATATATAAGATATACACCTCAAAATCGTACACTTGTACGCCAAAATCGTAAGAGTAAACAGGTCTGTAAGATATCCGTGGCTCCATGCAGACGCACCACTTTCATAATCTGGCCTCTGGACAATACCAACCACTTCCTCTCCCTCTCTTCTTGTTCCCCTGCGCAATGACATTTCAATATAAAAACTTTATGTTAATACCAAACTACGAAACGATTGATTATTGTCATATCTGAGCTGTTACAATAATATTATGAATTAGCCAAACATAACTATAACGATAAACAATTACCAAGCCGACTGGCATAGAATGTGGACAAGGCGAAATCTTCATTTGAAACTGTTATTCGTTAGATAACACTATGAACTGGACAAACTCGACATGTCAATTCATTATTATTAACCGGACCATTTAATTGTTGACTTAGCCACGTCATAGGGCTGTTGTTTCAGAGGGGGGACGTCATCAAGAGCCGTCTCTCATCAACACGACTTTTCATTGTTATCAGGAGTGCCACAATCACCGCCGGGCACTCTATCCATCCACCGGGCGGACCGGCCGCGGGACAGCTGAGCGGATAGCGTCATTAACATAACGATTGTATCATGAAACAGAGATCTCTCCGGCCATCCGTCAGGTTGTATGAAACAGCTGTGCGTGAGATTGGCAAAATCTCGTCCGTTTGTTTTCCGTTGACCTGTCAGAGCTGTCTGAGATTCTCGTTCATTATTTTATTATTAATATTCCGTGATGAAGTTATTGTTTTTAAGTGTGGAATATAAGATTGTGTGTGTGGAAAAAGGGGGGGGGAGCCTTGGAGAGAGAGAGAGAGAGAGAAGAAGAGCGAGAGAGAGACGCTTTGGGTTTTAGTGGAACGACAAAAAAAGAACGTGGCTCCATCGAAGACTTCATCAGTGTTTCTTTAAGAACATTTTCTCCGGGGGAAATAAAGGCGGGGGGGGGGGGGGGGAATTTCAGATTCCAGAGGTCACAAATGTCCCCGGGCGCCAGTCCATATGGGGCACCAGACTGGGTTTTGATAGTATTTAATTGAAGAAGACAATGGGTTTCGGAGAGGAAGCGGGGGGGGGGGGATAAAATGCTTCTTGTCACCTGGTGCCAAACACTCTAGCTACGCCTCATTTGGTGGCATAGAAAGGGGTGCGGATTTGTATCAATACAAAAATGTGGGTATGAATTTAGGTCCATACATGAATTTGGTGTTTCTTTCAGACAGTTTGGGAGGGGCCACTTTGAACGTCTGGTGGGAGGTGCAAAACTTAGCCATAATAACGATCAGGTACATCTCTAGCCCTGCCCAACATTGAATAAATTCATTTCAGTTGAAGCTCTTTAGTGTATGTTTTTTGCCCTAGCTTAGTCTCGCCCCTTAAATCTTTAGAATTTTTAAAAATAAATTTAAAACGGGTTCAGCGGGCCTCGGATACATTTAGGGGCTTAAAAGTATGCTCTGGTCACGTTTTTAGTTATCAAATTTGAATATGAGGTGGCGGGAGGACAAAACCGAAATAGTCAGAGCGGGTCTCGAGAAGTCAAGCAATGGCTCTGCTTGACATAATTTTTAATACAAATATTTTTTGTTTATCACTAAAAAAATATTGTGTCTTTATCCTCTAATTAAACCTATTTTTGGGGTTAACTACTTAATAAATTTTAAAAAAAAATTTTAAGTTCCAAAAAAAAAATTCCATCACCGAAAAGCACTGCTCATAATATTTTACAATTTGAAAGCAATTGGGGGGGGGGGGAGAATTAGTACATTTAATACAGTATCCAAAGATTTTCTAGTTTTACATGAGTCAAAAAGAAACCCAAAAAAATGGTAGAAATGTCTATACATTTTTATTTTATTTTTAAAACTGGACATTTTTATGAATCAGATACGAACGGCCAACATAATTATGTTTATAAAAACCGAAGATGTTTATAAAACACATCATACATTTATTAAAGTGTGAATTTATCTGTGGGAAATCCTACAAAAATTATGTACACATTTCCCAACATTCAGTTGATTGAATTGTTTATTTGGAATTACAAACTACAATGACCTCCTTCAGATCAATTGAAAATCGTCTATTCGATAAACTTTAACACATTGTTTAAAAACCAAGTCCATATAATTCATTTTTAAATTGACTATTTTGAAATCATCCTATCGAGCTGAAACTTGGCACACACAGACTGGTTGCTGACGACAACACATTCTTTCAAATTTTCAGCCCCCAAGCTAAACCCCATAAAATCAGTTTTTGTGTTTTTCAAGGCATAGATGAATAAAATTGGATGTGTTTCTGTTTGTGCCTGTTTTGGTGTGGCGATTAATTGTGTAGCTGATGCTACGTGCCTTGTGTTTTATTAAAAAGTATTCCCATACCAAAAATCAGTTGCTACAATCACATGAATGATAAATCACGTACAGTTACATAAACAAAAACAAAAGGCATGTACAAAATGTAGACGAAACACTTCGTTTTTAGAGGTCGTTTAGTGATGAACAGTGGGAGTCTCGGCTCTAAGAACAAAACAATAAACACGTGATCGATCCGGGATAGAGCTGACAGAGTCGCCACCAGATAGCCACTGGTCTACATATAATGCCATCTGTCACGAGGTCACGAGGTCACCGATTGATTCCCGTTGCGATAACGTCGCTGTATAAACCATCACATAACTAACCGCACTGTTTATCAGATCCCTGGATGTAACGCTAACCGCACTGCTCATCAGATCCCTGGATGTAACGCTAACCGCACTGCTCATCAGATCCCTGGATGTAACGCTAACCGCACTGCTCATCAGATCCCTGGATGTAACGCTAACCGCACTGCTCATCAGATCCCTGGATGTAACGCTAACCGCACTGCTCATCAGATCCCTGGATGTAACGCTAATGTGAAACCGTAGCATCGGTTGTGGAGTAGCAGCGATACCATCTCTGTCACTACCAGTGCTTCTCTCAGTGTGCGGTTTCGGGGGGGGGGGGGGCGTTTCAGATGTTCAGGTGGGAAGTGACACTGGAAGGGTGGACGAAGGGGTGGTATGCCCCGGGGTGGGGGCAGCTTTTCATATAATTGAGGGGCGACATTTCAGGCCTACTGCAGAGTTTTATCGAGGAAAGGTGGCTTCAAAAGTATTACACCACCCAGAGCGGCACTTACGCTGGATGTGCCACAGTGCAGCGCATTAATTAGGCTTAACGGTGACCTGGATCAAATATAAATTCATCCCCTGACCTCCCCGCCAAAAAAAAAATTCAACTCATATTTGATGGAGGTTATAATTTTGGCATAAATTCCACACTTGGAATCTATATAGTCCAACTATATATACATAATGGAAAATAATATATAATAGTCTTGGGAGGTAGTGATGGAGTCCTTTCTTGGAAATTTTTAAAAAAATTCAAATTGCAGTGATGCAATTAGGCGTATACCTAAATTTAGTTTTGCATCATTCAGCGCTTAATCGAAGAGCAAGAGAATATATGTGTCTTGACCTGATTGCGTGCATACAAATTCTACACTTTACGTTTTTTCTAAATAGTATAGTTGCTTGATACATGTTTTAAAATCTAAACAAATTATTTCATTAAACTGGTTATTAATTAATATATATATTTTTTTAAATAGAATACAATAAACAATTAACACTCTGCCCTAGTTTAAAAGATTAACTGATTTTGTAAAGAATTAGAAATTGAAAACATATTGGTACCAAGAACGAAAATTGAAATATCACTCTTTACAGCGGTGGAAAGTTATTTTAACTCTTTATTGTTCCGAGAATAGGACGCATTTTTAACCATAACGTCAGTATTTAAACTAGAGAAATGTTGAAAAAGAAAAAAATTAACAAATTGAAATTATGTTATCAAAAATATTCTGCTGACAACATCAAGTATATTGAGCCTAGCCATAACAAGTATATTGAGCCTAGCCATAAATCATGGGTTCCATAACGCCTCTCATGCTATTAGATTACAGGAACCATTTACAAATTTTTATTAACAAATATTATTAAAATGACTATTTCGTTGTTTTTTTAAAGTATATGTACACGTTATTTGTTACGGGTAGTGGGGGCGAGGGAGGCAGTTGACTTGCTACAGGGCGCAGTGCCCCGAGAAATGCCTGAAATAAACATTGGTTGCAAACAATAAAGAAAGAAAATAATTTCCGATACAAAGGGAAGTAGTCGTGCGGCTTAAAATCGGGCGTGGGCTATTTTCGGGACAATACGGTTCTAGGTTCGAATACCAGATCTGGCTTTCCTTTAAATATTCGGATCATCAAATGAAAGAATCAGCTACCCCCACTCCCCAATCCCCCTCCCCCCACTCCCGCCGAGATGCCTGAAAGGAACACTGGAAGTCACCACCGATAGCTCATTGTTCAGTTGTTGTTTTGAAATGAATTGATGGATTTTATTTAAGGGAAGCCACATCGCTGCGAGTCTGATATCGTCCTACAGATAAGTGTATCGGAGTTTTTTTCTCTAACGTTTTTCCTTCTATTTGTCTGAGAGTCTCTCTTGACAAAGTAGGTTGAGGCACGCGGAAGAGCTGTAAAGCTCGCATACAATTGGGAGTTACAATTAAAGATTGACAGCCATGAAACTAGATGAGAGCGCTCAAACATTAAGGTACATGAGAAAATGCCGTTACCGTTTTAAAGTAGGGACATGGGGTCGGGACATGAAATCGCGAAATGGGGTAGGGACATGCTGTAAGAACATTGTGTCGGGACATGGGGGTCGGGACATGCTTTAGGGACAGGGATCGGGACATGCTGTAAGGGACATGGTGTCGGGACATTCGGTCGTGCCATGGGGCCGGGCCATGGGGTCGGGACATGTTGTAAGGACATGCTGTAGGGACATGGGGTCAGGACATTCGGTCGGGTCATAGGGCCGTGCCATGGTGTCGGGACATGGGGTCGGGACATTTTGTAATGACATGCTGTAGGGACATGGGGTCAGGACATTCGGTCGGGCCATAGGGTCGTGCCATGGTGTCGGGACATGGGGTCGGGACATGTTGTATTGTTAATTGTTTTTCTGAATTTTCAACACAAAAAAGTTAAAAGTCCCAGAGGTTTGAAAAGTTTCTTTTATATTCCAAATATCGTATCTTCATACATTTGTTCACATTTAATACCGATATTTGTGTACGCTCTGCCGCTAATGTACGTGGGCTGTATTGCCACAGGTATTGATGGGCGAAGCTAATGTACATGGGCTATAGCGCCACAGGTATGGATGGACGATGCTAATGTACATGTGCTATAGCGCCACAGGTATGGATGGACGATGCTAATGTACATGGGCTATAGCGCCACAGGTATGGATGGACGATGCTAATGTACATGGGCTATAGCGCCACAGGTATGGATGGACGATGCTTTTCAAACGACACAGACATCGAAAATAACAACATCATCATTTAAAAAAAAAAATTATAGAACTCTTACCAATGAATTTGTTCACACATCTGTACAGGTAAGAGATAAGAGCTCTTGTCGATAGGTTCATGGAATAGAATTGCTAGTCGAGGTCCTCTGCTTCATAATTCTGGACTGGTTTAAATCAGATGTCAATTTCAGTTCTATATGATTTGATGTAACCATTTATAGAACTGTAAATAAAGATGGCAGAGCTTTTCTTCCAAATACATAAATAGTTGGGCCCAATGTGTCCTTGTTTCAAAATAAATGTGTCCAAGGGGCGGCTGCCAAAACAAAACTGACGTCACGATTATCAATTTCAAATCTGAACGCGACTTAAACTAATCCTAAATATCATATAAAAAAACTTTTTGGGTTCAGAAATCGGTCTATCATTGGAACAAGTGACCGTAATTAAAACAAACAATGTTTCTTTTTTTCCTTTTTGTTTGTTTGTTCACCTTTCACTGCTTGATGTTTGCTGATGAAGGCTCTTGACGCATACGTATTTTCTTCAGTGGTATCTTTTATCCAATTTTCACCTTGCAAGTGTTTATTATTTCTAAAGAGCTTAAGAGGCGGCCGGACGGGCAGACAGTACTTGATTTCTTAGCATCTGATCAAAGTGCAATGACTATGCTATAATCACAGACTTATCAGCTGTTAGTTTTTCTCGTGGGTTAATTTCTGGCACAATGCCAATGGAAGGGAAGGTTTCTTATGAAGTTAGTTGTTTTTTTTTGTTGTGTGTGTGTACTGTATTACATAACACTAGAGATGATTAACCCCATTCAGCTCGCATGCGGTCGCCCAGTGGTACATTCTGTGTGGTGCATCACTCGGCAAGTGGATGTTGATACTGAGCGACTTAATTAATAAAAGAAAGAAATCTTAGCTGATCTCCTGAGTGGAAGGCATTTACCTCCCACCCCCCCCCAACGAATTTTGTAATCCTGGGTGCGGGGGGGCGGTATGGATAATATCCAATGTTCGTGCAAAGAGAATAGGTTCAGACGAAATGTTCGACATTTAATATTTAAGGTTTTAAGGCGTTCAGTTATTATTTATGTACATATTATCATCATTATGCCTTGTACCCCGTCCGGGGCATAGGCCATCTACAAGAAATTTCCATTCATATCAGGTCCTGTGCTTTCCTTTCCAGCTGCTTCCTTGCTTATCGTTGTGTGTCGTGTCTGCCTCTAGCCTGCATCGCCACGTATTCTTTGGCTTTCTTCTCTTTCTTCTCTTTCTTCTTCCCTTCAGATTCCAAATAGATTTATTAAACATGTAGATGGCGTTAAATATTTTCAAACATCAGCTGCCCGGCGTGGCACTCAAATATCAAAAAAACTCAAGTCGTCAAGGTCTAGCACCATGATCTGATTGTATAGGAAAAGACCTACACTTGATAGTCAAACTATTGAAATAATGTCAAACAAAAGTCAGCTTATGATTTTTACAATAAAATAATGTCAACCTAAAGTAAGCTTACGGTTGTTTACCATAAAATAATATCAACCTAAAGTAAGCTTACGGTTGTTTACCATAAAATAATGTCAACCTAAAGTAAGCTTACGGTTGTTTACAATAAAATAATGTCAACCTAAAGTAAGCTTACGATTGTTTACAATAAAATAATATCAACCTAAAGTAAGCTTACGATTGTTTACAATAAAATAATATCAACCTAAAGTAAGCTTACGGTTGTTTACCATAAAATAATGTCAAACTAAAGTAAGCTTACGGTTGTTTACAATAAAATAATGTCAACCTAAAGTAAGCTTACGATTGTTTACAATAAAATAATATCAACCTAAAGTAAGCTTACGATTGTTTACAATAAAATAATGTCAACCTAAAGTAAGCTTACGGTTGTTTACAATAAAATAATGTCAACCTAAAGTAAGCTTACGATTGTTTACAATAAAATAATATCAACCTAAAGTAAGCTTACGATTGTTTACAATAAAATAATATCAACCTAAAGTAAGCTTACGATTGTTTACAATAAAATAATGTCAACCTAAAGTAAGCTTACGGTTGTGTACAATAAAATAATATCAACCTAAAGTAAGCTTACGGTTGTTTACAATAAAATAATGTCAACCTAAAGTAAGCTTACGATTGTTTACAATAAAATAATGTCAACCTAAAGTAAGCTTACGATTGTTTACAATAAAATAATGTCAACCTAAAGTAAGCTTACGGTTGTTTACCATAAAATAATGTCAAACTAAAAGCGGCTTACGATTTATGTAATGTATTTCGGAGTCTTTAAAACTCTTTAACGAACCAGTCATTCATATTGCTTAATTTAATTAAGGGTGGACTCTACAAAAACAAAAACCAATGTGATGCAAGCTGCCACGTATCTTGTTCCATTATTTCCTTCACACAGCTTGAACGCAGTCCTTCATTTACCATGTAAAGGGAGTATTCACCTCGCTGTGGTACCTCGACCACTTTTTGATGCTCACACTAGCACAATGTGAAGATGGTGTGGAATTCGCAGGACGAAATCCACACGGCCTGAGATTATTCTTCAGGGATTATAAGCTGGAACCCAACACAGAGGCGTAGCGTAGGGGGGCAGGGGGGTACAGATGTACCCGGGCGCCAGCTAGTTAGGGGCGCCAAAATGTGCTTTGGTATTATTTTATTGATGAAAATAATGGGTTTGAGGGTTGAAAAAATGAAAAGAGGGCGCTTTAAAATGAATCTTGTCCCCGGGCGCGAATGTTGTCCCCGGGCGCGAATGTTGTCCCCGGGCGCCAAACACTCTAGCTACGCCACTGACCCAACAGCAATGCGCCTCTCTCCACACATCTGGATAACCCAAGGGAACTTCCTGTGGATGATACAGCTTGGCACCAGTGACGTCGCAGGAGTTGTCGGAATGTTTCATTGTGTCAATGTTGTGTTAGCGAGACACATCCACCCGGGGTGCTGGTGGTGTTTATGCTTGACTGGGCTTTGCAGATTGAACTCCAGTCCATCAGCTTAAGATTTGCTTAGTTTAGACCACTCGGCCATCCAGCACTGTTATATACTCTACATATCATTATTTGGTCTACACCTCATTAACATCCTGTCATCTCATTATTACTAACTCGCCATCTTTTCATACCCATTTTGTCCCACTTTATACCAAATTTGGCCCATTTTGTCTCAATTTTTTCTAATTGTATCCCAATTTTGTCTCACTTTATCCTAATTGTGTCCCATTTTATCCCAATTGTGTCCCATTTTATCCCAATTTTGTCCCAAATTCTTCCCGATTTTATCAACTTCTGATTCCCATTCTGACATCACATCATCACTATCACTTCCACCAATTATGACCGCGCTCTTTCATCCTCGTCATCGGCCTGCTCCTAACTAACCATCTATTTGTCCAGTAGGATAACACCAATGACTTGTTACACAGAGTTCAGCAGTTTAAATCTAAAATTAACATTGTACCGTCACGCTATGACTTACACATGGACACTGGACACCAAAATAATGCACGTGATGTATGATCCAGGAACATCAAGTTTGATCCAGGAACATGTTTGATCCAGGAACATGATGTTTGATCCAGGAACATGAAGTTTGATCCAGGAACATGATTTTATGATCCAGGAACATGAAGTTTGATCCAGGAATATGATGTTTGATCCAGGAACATGATTTTTGATCCAGGAACATGATGTTTGATCAAGGCACGTGATATTTTGATCCAGACACGTGATAATCCGGTCACTATCACGTGATCGTCGGTCTCGTCACACGACAGTTTATCATGCCCCGGGTCGTGACATCAGCAACCTCAATTGTATATTTGACCCCAGCACGTGAGCTTTGGTCCAGGCACATGATATTTGGGTCCAGGCACATGATATTTGGACGTCGGATGCAACATCGATCCTTATTACGCCATACAAGATCTATGTCACGCACCTGTTAGTGAAAATACCGGTTCGTTTTAGAAACATTTGTTTTAAGGGTAAGAAAAATCTGGAGAAACTAACCCGGAGTGATGCATCTGTGCATTCACTCATTTACACGCAGAGGGATAACAGTTGCCACCAACTGACTGGCCAATGTTGGTTTTAATAAGGTCGAATTCCAGCATTGGAAGTTTAGGGTGTAATGATAGATGACACAATGAAATAGCGTAGTTCTATACTTCACTGAGGGTAAACAGACCTGGCTGAGTCGTTAAACTAATTGTGCCGCATTGAAAAAAAAAAGTGCTTTTAACAATTTGTTGTCTTAAAATAATTGTTTCTGGAGACGCGGGGCAACAGAAATAAATAAAGAGACACACAGAGAGACACACAGACACACACACACAGATATTTCGTGATTTTATTAATGTCTGTCTTTGTCTGCTCCCATCGTTATTTTGCTACGCTCCAGTAGACATTTATTCTGCTGATGGATCATTGAGCGATACCCTAATTGACAGCGGTGTCAGCTACTCATTCATGATCATTTCAACCGTTGACGGGATGTCATGTGGTTTGCGCGGCCCTGAAACATGTCAATGTCATTCATCACACCTGTTGTCCAATGACAGCCACCAGACTTTCTGTCTTCACCAGTCTTTCACCTATCACCGAGCATCCACTCGAGCAGTTCTACGGTCAATATTTGTATAACATTTCAAGGTAATTTGATACAAGAATCATTGAACTGTGAATTTGTATGTTATACTGAATGCATCATGCGTGCAAGTAATTTAATCACCAGACATCAAGCATGACTAGATATTATGTATGCGTTCGATCGTTGATAGCCGTATGCACAAAAATCGATTGATTGACAACTTTAAAAAGGCGTGTTCAAAAAGCGGCCATCATTCGTGTTTTGATTCCAGGTCGTGATGAACAAATGGTGATCATTAACTGAGCCGTGACAACAATGTTGTCAGCACCTAATACGACCCTGGACCTAACACCAACAATGTTGTCAGCACCTAACACGACCCTGGACCTAACACCAACAATGTTGTCAGCGCCTAACACGACCCTGGACCTAACACCAACAATGTTGTCAGCACCTAACACGACCCTGGACCTAACACCA
Organism: Omphiscola glabra; assembly: GCA_964017045.1. Lineage (NCBI taxonomy): Eukaryota > Metazoa > Mollusca > Gastropoda > Lymnaeidae > Omphiscola > Omphiscola glabra. The sequence continues at coordinate 23,244,878 of OZ024794.1, read as the reverse complement.
ACAATGTTGTCAGCACGTTTTTGCGAAATCTTTCAGAACAGAAGATCTATTTCTAGGTCATGGCTACCCAAAACGGGCAGTGGCGACTTGTTTCCATGGTATGGCTACTGAATCTGGCAGTGGCGACTTGACATCAACGGCCATGCTAAAACTGACAGGATCAGTGTGGTCAGTACATGAGATAGAAAAAAAAAGGGGGTGGTGGGGTAATAGAGTATAACATCTTGAACTATGTTTCAGTGAATATTTCAAAAATGAACTATCGCAGAGGCAAGAGATAGTGGTTACAATGACATCTATGAAGCAAGAGAAGGTGGTTAAAGTGACATCAATGGGGAAGGGGAATGTGGTTAAAGTGACATCAATGAGGAAGGAGAATGTGGTTAAAGTGACATCAATGAGGAAGGATAATGTGGTTAAAGTGACATCAATGAGGAAGGAGAAGGTGGTTAAAGTGATATCACCAGTTGACACACACTTGGTTGATTGCCGAGGTACATATATATGTCAAAGTTTTAAAAACTATCCCAGTAAATGCCAAGTGGCATAAGATACTTACATTTCTTCTAAATTTAACATTACATTTTTTTTAAAGTCTTGTGTCTAAAATTTTACTTATTTACTACTGATCAAAGTTGAGGGAAAAAATCCTAAAATACAACAACAAAAATATATCAAAACTTTTTGTCTTCTGTAAGGAGCAGACAACGTGATCCTTGTACGCTGACAGCAATCGTTAGTGGTAGTTATCTTCCTTGTCAGAAGGATTTCTTCTTCCATAACTCTTCTTCCGCTCTACGTCACCACCAGTTGCCTAACAAAACAAGTCGAAAAGCCAATCTTGTCAGGGAGTCTAAAATAGTTCATGAAACGTTTTCAATAAACACGAATCTACTCTGTGGAGTGATTGATGAGCTATCTTCGATAGGGGATTGATCTAATGAAAGAAAGAAGAAGAAAAATTCACGGGGGCGACATTGTTACCGAACACGCCCCTGGACCTAACACCACCATAGTCGTGACGCTATGAGAGAGAACGCGTGCGAGTCGTTAAGCAGACAATTAGCGAGCGCCGATTGAGTGCTCGTCTGCGGCCACGACGGACGTGTAGGCCAGGGATGCTTACTGGCACCTTCGCCATCAAATTGGTCGGGACGATTTTTTGGTTTGGCAAGGGGGGGGGGGGTGGGTTAGACGCTTTGAAGCAGGGAGGGGAAAATGTTTGGGTTTTATTTTTTTACTATGGGAAACGGTTTGGACTTAGCTTGCAGATGGACGAGTTTTAAAGTTGTTGTCATTATCTGAAGGTGTTCGTTGTTTTTATTTTCGGTTGGTGGTTACTAGAGACATTTTGGTCAGAAGACAAGTTATTTCAATTATTTCTATATTGTTTTTTTAGACTAGAAGTCACTAATTTCTACTAGTTAGTATGAAGTTATCGATAACTAGATATTCCTTTTTTTATATATATATTTAATCGTTAATGGTGGTGGTTTTGGTGCATGTTATAGAAAAATATTAACTGATTGTTAGATTCGGGATAAGATTTTCAGTCAAGGGAAGTAAACAAATATTTATTTTAGAGCAAAATTCAAACGTTTTCTCCAATAGTTTCAAAATGCATGGATTTTATCGCAGTTCAACACTCTATGGATTTATCAACAAAACTTCAATATGTTAAATTAGCTAGTTTGATTTGGCGTATAGCATTTTATTATTTTTATTATTTTTTTAGCCATTATGTTTATAAAAATATAATTCTTCTCGTTACACTTATGAACTTATCTGCTATGTATTTACTACAAGTATTTAAAGCCATCTGTATTTCTGTCTACAGCATAGGTTTCTGACACCATTGAAATCATCATGTTTATAGAAATATAATTCTTTTCGTTACACTTATTCACTCAGGGTTTCTCACAATTTTTAAATGTTGCACCACTTGAATAATAAGATTAAAATGTTTGTAAAATCAAATTTTGTCATTTGGACCTGGCATATATAAAAAAAAATTTATATATTTAAACAACAGAAAAATGTTATAAAAACCCTAGTGTGGTACAACTATTGCGATTTGAGGATCGCTATTTTTTTAATGAACCATAGCTTTTATATAGCGATCCTCAAATTGCAGTAGTTGTACCACACTAGGGTTTTCATAAACATTTTATGTTGTAGTTTTGTATATATAGATGCCAGAATTATATGATGTCAGAAACCAATGCTGTAGACAGAAATACAGATGACTTTAAATATTTGTAGTAAAACGTTTAAGCAGTATAAAATTTTTCATGTATTTTACCATCATGTTTACTAGTATAATTATTATTCTCATCATCCTTGATCTCTAATTATAATTACACTTTAATCCATTTTATTTCTTATTTCAAAACTTAATCGAAACCCGAAGAAAAGAAAGTTTTGATAAAATGTGTCTTGATCGGCAACGACTTTATAAGCCAAGTTTCAGCTCGATAGGTAGACGAAAAGTGGGTCCATTATACGTCCGAAAATTTCTGCCAGCGACGAACAAAGGCGATAACCGTTAATAGAAAGGATTTTTTTAAAGTGTTTTTGTTGGTTTTTTGACACGAGTTGTGTTATTCCAAGTGTTTAAATAGTGTTTTTTTCTTTCTATATTTAAAATTGACCTGCAACTACAATAAAGTAATGGAAATATTATGTGTAGAATATATGGCAATGACGTTAAATAATGTCTAAATCTATTTTTTATTGAACAGGAAATATAAAGACGTATTTGAGCCACCCCTGAATGGATACTGACCGTCGGTATGCAGCAGGTATGTACACATTGTGTTTAACTTAAGAGCCTTGAAACTCTTTCGATGTTTACTGTCCAAAGTCTGTCTTCGACTATACAAATAGCTGCACGCAAATGTTTCATTTCCATACAAACTATAGAGTTGACCCAGCTAATGACATACAACCAAACCCTACATACGGCAAATGACATACCATCAAACCAAAATACTAAAATGACATACCACCAAACCCTAAATACGGCAAATGGCATACCACCAAACCCTAAATACGGCAAATGACATACCACCAAACCATAAATACGGCAAATGACATACCACCAACTCCTAAATACGGCAAATAACATACCACCAAACCCTAAATACGGCAAATGACATACCACCAAACCCTAAATACGGCAAATGACATACCACCAACTCCTAAATACGGCAAATAACATACCACCAAACCATAAATACGGCAAATGACATACCACCAAACCCTAAATACGGCAAATGGCATACCACCAACTCCTAAATACGGCAAATGACATACCACCAAACCCTAAATACGGCAAATGGCATACCACCAACTCCTAAATACGGCAAATGACATACCACCAAACCATAAATACGGCAAATGGCATACCACCAACTCCTAAATACGGCAAATGACATACCACCAAACCCTAAATACGGCAAATGGCATACCACCAACTCCTAAATACGGCAAATGACATACCACCAAACCATAAATACGGCAAATGACATACCACCAACTCCTAAATACGGCAAATAACATACCACCAAACCCTAAATACGGCAAATGGCATACCACCAAACCCTAAATACGGCAAATGACATACCACCAAACCCTAAATACGGCAAATGACATACCACCAAACCCTAAATACGGCAAATGACATACCACCAAACCCTAAATACGGCAAATGACATACCACCAAACCCTAAACACAACACGTCTCAGTCTCTAAGTCATATTTACCGCTTATTCTACACAATTAATTAATTACTTAATTGGTCTGTTGAGACGTGATTACTAGTTGTTTAACTTTTTGTTGTTTTTTTAATTCAACAATAAATCAACATACCTTGACTTCTAGCAATATGGTCATCATCGCTACTTTGTTGGAAATATTTTATTCAGAAGAGAAAAAAAACGAAATATCTTTACTTACCAAATTGGACCTGAATATTTACAATAATTTTTGGTGTCTGACGCATGGCCATATGTGGTAAAATACAACATCCTGTTTTGAAACCAAAAATAAGCTCCGTATTCGATATAATTTATAAAAAAAAATTAAATTAGAGCTTTTTTGATCTGCTGTTTATTGGTGCTTGAAGCTGCCTGCTGTTAATCAGCTGGCTCACGCTCCACTGCTGTTGTGTTTTGTTCAGCACCTGGCCAAATCCGCGTTGTTTGTTTGAAAGGCATTTATTCGTCTGCTTTGAACTGTGTCTTTTAAGGCAGCCATTTTGATGTTTTTGTTGTCAGCCGGTCCGAACACTGTCTTGATGACCAGGTTATTTCCGTCCGGCAATGTCTTTGAAGTCTTGCCGGATGGTGACCCGCGGTCATATCGCTGGTTTAAATTCTGAACTTTGTTTTGTTTAAATGTATTCTTCCTTGCCGGCATGAAACGTTTAAATGTCTTATTTATAGCATGTTTGTAATTATTCGTTTTTATCCATGCTTGCTGGTTTCACATCTTTTCAATTTTTTAAAACTGGTTTTGTTTCTGTCAAGAGCTCACCAATAAAGGATATTTAAATATTAAAATGGTCACAAAATTTAAGAAAAGAGCTTTTGGTCTTTTTTTAAAATAGTCTCTTTTCTTTGAGTAGTTATTTTAGGAGGGCCACTAACTTCCGGGAAGTTAAATCTAACATTTATGCGTGTATTTATTCAATAACTTGACCTACATAAATATATTATAAAAGCATTCAACGTCAAAAGTATATTTTGGTCTCCCTGCCCGAGATGGTTCGCTTTTCTGATAAAAAATGTTTCTGCAATTGCTATGAAATCCTGTCACCATACAAAAAGAGTCATAGGTTTTTAGAGAACTAAACGTCGCGTGGCTTGCTGGAAGACTTCCGGTCTTGATGAAAGTTGTTCCTATTGGCTAAAAGCTTTTAGAAATAGACACCATTAATGTGAGAGTGACCGGTTGTAATTAATGCTCTTGGAATAAATCAAGACATCGAGGTAGGTGGAAGTTCGACAAACGAGTACGGACTTAAAATCCCACCATGCAACAGTTCTGACTCCGTATCGAACGTAAATATGTACCACAAAATCAGATGTCTCATACATTTCTTTTTTAATTCTCATTCACTACCGTACAGTCATGATCCGGAATCATATTCGTAGCTCGAGACATTTTAAACGACTTGAACAAAATTCAGGGATCGATACCATCTAAGATGAAATTTTTTATTTTTTTTACTTTAGTTGAATGTAACAGCGTGGCAGATGATGAACTGTTTGATAGACACGAGAGGCGGAAATGACGTGTTTTAATCTTATGGAACAAATCCAAACCGATGGTCAGGCGAGTTGAATGGGTGCACTCGTAACGTCAGTCAACAGTAACCTTATGCTCGCTGGTGTTTTATGGCGTGATCAAGCGCCTGGTTTAATTGCTGTGGAGTGGTCGCTCTGGTTCAGTACGTTTAGCTCTGGCCGTAAACCTACATACGACGTGGCGCTGAATACATAAGTGATGAATGGGACCATCCAAAAGACATATCAGAGTTTCATTGGTCAACTGTATGAATACATTAACTTACATAAGAAGCTGAGTCGTCGCATTTAGAATCGTATTAGCTTTTTGTGGACTTTCGTTTTCTTTAAGCTGAAGATGTGTGTTGGCGTTACAAACTGTAGACGGATAGCACATATTCAAAGAATTTATTAACGTATACTAATATATTTTTTTAAAAAGTTCTAATCGCTTTCTTTCACAAAGCTGTGAATTAAATGCACGGATTATTTCTATGATAATGTTTGGTAAGTTGAATCAAACTGTGTTGTTGTTGTTGCTGTTGTTTTTGTAAGTAGACCTCATAAAGTGATTGGCGGCAGCAATGCGTGAACTTCCCATCTACTTGAGTTGCTTGACAAAACATGAACTTAACCTACAACCTTTAACCCCCCCCCCCCCCCCCCCCCAATGATATGTCACTACACACTTTTTTATTTCTCGCCCATGAATTATATTGAATATTTTGATGTCCCAACCACCTTTAAACCGAATATTTTTCACACCATGCTTAAACTGAGAAGATTTCATTTTCCCGAAAGAAAATATTACGCGCCAAACGCAATTGCGTTATATAAAAAATGTATCATTTAGCGCAGTTATCGGGAATTATATTTTGCGCGCTATTGAACTCATTATTGAGCCATGTTTTCTTTCATACATAAAGAATTATTTGTAATATACTCTCAATACCAAATTCGCTGAATAGAAAGGAACAGGAAATGGAAGAAATAAATTAGGAAGTAATACCAGAGTGGCAATATATATAAGAGATAGTTTTTACATTGTTTCCTTTCTTATGCGTGACCGACACCTACCTATAAACAAGGAAAAGATATCTTACACCTTCCCTCATCTTGTGATGATGATGATAGCCGGCTTGTTTGGTTCTTTGTTTGAATGATTTTGAATTTTGTTAAAACATTGTTAATGTTAGTCTCAGTGGCGTAGCTAGAGTGTTTGGCGCCCGGGGACACGGTTCATTTTAAAGAGCCTCCCTTTCTTTTTTCAACTCTCAAACCCATTTTTTTCATCAATAAAATAATATCAAAGCACATTTTCGCGCCCCGAACTAGTCTGGCGCCCAGGGACATCTGTCCCCCCTGCCCCCACCCCCTTAGCTATGCCTCTGGTTCTTCTTCTTCTTCTTTGCCCTTTTCAACTCCTAGTGGAGCATATGCTACTAACAATATCTTTCAACTCTCAGTAGAGCACATTAAAAAATACCTTTTATCGCCTTCCGGTGTCTGGAGATCTTCAATAACTCTTACCAACTCTCTACGAATGTTGATATTGCTTGAAAATGTGTACATTATTTTAACCACGCACCGTATCTTCCATTATTGCAATGAAGTTCGAATAGAAGTAAAATGTCAAAGAGAGTGGGGAAAAATTTAATGGAGATTATAATAACACTTAATAAATCTCCATCCAACCTTACGCTACATGCTCATACGCAGCCTTTGTGGACTTAGTGCTTACCCTTTTTTTAAATCGGATAAATTAATTACAAAAAAATGAGTAAGCCTAATTAATCTGGAAACTTCGACTGCCAAATAAGAAAGGAAACATTTTTTTTTAAAATAATAAAACATCGAACCATGATTGAGATGGCCCCTTATTTTGAAAAGTTAAAAGTGTTTACCCACTTGCCTCCCTTGTCGAATAACTTTTAAGATTTTTTTAAAAAAAATGTTTTGGCATGACTGATACAAGTGTGATAGGTGACCGACGGTAGGATTAGGTCTGGCTTATCATTGCCTGGCCCGGCTGACCATAGACCGAGACGATCTAAATGCCAAAGGAAATGGACGGAAATGGTTCGAGCAGATACGATCACGTGGTAGAGCCTGGCAGATTAACCCAGAACCCGGCCAGACCTGCTGGACCAACACATCAGTCTTAAGATAGCGTTTGGGGTGGGGGGGTTGCTATTGAAATAGATTTCCTCCGGATTGTGCCCCGTAGATTTCCGATGTTAGGCCTGGGACTAACTGCAGCTGTTTCACCAGGTGTAGGACTTTAGTGGAACATGACCAGGGAGCCCTGCGGGGCGATTAGCAGATAAAGAAAAGCTTGTCCCCCTCCCCCCTTTCCCTCCCGATAACAAAGTCAAAACACCATTTGTTTCACAGCAATCCATCACGTGGCTGATTTCTGTGTGTAACATTCACTGGCAGAAACAGCTGGTCGACGAATGGACACCTTATCTACGTGACATTAACGAGTGGTCAAACGGTGAGCGTGGGGGGTGGCTGGGGGAGGGGTGGTGGTGTTAAATGACGTTTGAGCTGTGGAAATAAATCACTGACCAGTTGTGGGCGTTAACATGCCGCGTGATGTTGACTTGCCCTTTTCTGCGGTGTAAACTCATCGATATGTCAATAAGGGCATTATTCTTTGAAGTCTCGGAAATCATAAGTCAACATCATGACTGACTGTTGTTGTGACTTGGTTTGGAAATCATAAGTAAACATCGTGCCTACCTGTTGTGACTTGGTTGGGAAATCATAAGCAAACATCTTACCTGACTGTTATGACTTGGTTTGGAAATCATAAGTAAACATCGTACCTGACTGTTGTTGTGACTTGGTTTGGAAATCATAAATCAACATCGTACCTGACTGTTGTTGTGACTTGGTTTGGAGATCATAAGTCAACATCGTACCTGACTGTTGTTGTGACTTGGTTTGGAAATCATAAGTCAATAACGCGCCTGACTGTTGTTGTGACTTGGTTTGGAGATCATAAGTCAACATCGTACCTGACTGTTGTTGTGACTTGGTTTGGAAATCATAAGTCAATAACGTGCCTGACTGTTGTTGTGACTTGGTTTGGAAATCATAAGTAAACAACGTGCCTGGCTGTTGTGAGTTGGTTTTTCCTTTCCGTCGTAGATAGCAACCGAACGGCTTACGGGCAACTTTTTTTTTCGTCTGATTGGCCAAGCAACTTTTGACAATTAATTGTATGGCAATAAAGAAGGAAGACTGCAATCAGGTGAGGGAAAAAAAATAGATAAGTAAAACAAGGTATGGTTAAACCTGAAAAAAAGGAGCGCAACAAAGCTACGAACGTTTCGGCTGGAAGCCTTCTTCAGCGATCAAACAACATAAATAAATAAAAATGGCACTTTCAGGTTTTCCCAAACTTTGTTTTACTCATTTCCTGACAATTTTATTTCTGGTCCACGTGCACTCGAATCGCCCTGTCCGGTGTAGCAGGTTGGGGGGGAGGGGGTGCCATGAAAACGGTGCATGTGGGCTGCTTCACGGAAGAAGGGAGGAGAGGGAACAAAACATTTGGCTCACTCTGGACGGCACCAATTCTAGCTTCGCCACTGCGTATGAAACAGTAAATAATTTCTTCATTAAAAAATCGTTGGTAAAATGTAAACAAAATGACCAATTACTTCTCAACCCCCTACCGTTCTTACAAACAGGCGGGTATATTGACAGACACAGCGACAGAGCACACCATGATATTGAAGGCATTTGATGTTTCTGAGTGTGCTCTTTAGAAGCAAAGCCAAACAACAAATGACCAGCCGGACTGCTGGATCTGTGGGGAAAAAATAATTAAATAAGAGAGTCGTCCATAAATGAGATCATGAAATTTTGGGCTATCCCCCCATCCCCCTATCGTCACAAATGTGTCACTTGATTTAAACACCATCTTAGCTGTCCATCGTACATTCGTAACCCCCAAGCCCCCATTGCCTGACGTCCTTATGTATAACCATCTATTCTATCCGATATGGCACTATTAAAAAATCATTTAAGAAACATTTAAAGTCTTTTTAAAAAAAATAGATTTAAGAAAACCAGAGCGCAGTGGGCATGCTAAAGTAGCATGGATACCAGTGCTATATAAACATCCAAATCAATCAATCAATCAACCAACCAATCAATCAATCAATCAAACAACCAATCAATCAATCAATCAATCAACCAACCAATCAATCAATCAATCAACCAACCAACCAATCAATCAATCAAACAAACAACCAATCAATCAATCAATCAATCAATCAACCAATCAATCAAACCATTGAAAAACAAAAATGCCGCACCGCTTTTTACCATTGACGTTTTTTTAAAATGAAATCATTCTTTAATATACACTACCTTTAAAACTTGTTTGACAAATGACGACGTTTAGACGTGACATCAGGCATCAGTTAACTAAATGGTTGGCTGAAGAGTTTAAGTTATTAATGAGATGCGGGCCTGCATCGATGTTGTTATCTCTATGGAAGAAAAAAAAGACAAATCTGCCCAAAAATACATTTTGTAGATGTTTAGAAGTCAAGAAATTCACAGCAAAACTAATGCTAACATAGCCAGTATGATGCACCGTTGGTGTCGGCGGTAAACGTCACTTTAAGTATCACACTCGTTTCAACTATCGGTTTTCCTTAACTTCAGATGGTTACAATGATTGATGACATCACACCTATTTTTCCATTCAGGCCCAGTCATACAAGAGCAACTGTCCATAAAGACCTAGACAGATAAATCCCATTTTATTGAACTTAAATGGCTTATACAAGACTGCTGGTCCAAGATACCAGACCTATCCGGGTTATGATGGTCAAGGGGCCTTTCTTGTCTTGTCTCATCTTGTCCTGACTTGTCCTCTCTTGTCCTGTCTTGTCTCGTCTTGTCCTGTCTTGTCCTGTCTTGTCCTGCCTTGTCTCGTCTTGTCCTGTCTTGTCTCGTCTTGTCTGGCTTACTAAACGATACCTCTCAATACTGCCGTGGGTTTCTCTTTTAATGTAGTCCTTTAAAAAAGAAAGAAAAACAACTATGTATTTCCTGTAATCAATGGAATCATTTCCGTTTTCTCAGAGTAAAATCAATTGTTTTGTACCGGCTACTTTCTGAACTTAAACAATTTTTTTTTAAATAAATGAAAATCAATAAAAGTATTGGATGAAAAGGAAATATTTTCAAGTCTTAAAGTTCAAATAACCTAGAAATAGGCTATCATCGTGTATCAACATGTAGCAACATGTTCTCATAAAAACTAGCTGAGAAATTTTGTTTACTGTTAAATTAACTCCATTTATTTATTCTGTACTTGGAAACCTTCAACGATTCTAACAAAATGGTTTAAATTTAAATGAATCTCAATACAATTACGTCATTCTCTCTTTGGTCATATTTGCAATGCATGATTTATTATTGCTTCAACACAACCCTCAATCCCTTTCTCTTTGTATCCCCCACCCACACCACCTACCATCACACCCACATCACCCACCACCCCACCCACATCCCCCACCCACATCCCCCACCCACATCACCCACCACCCCACCCACATCACCCACATCACCCAACACCCCACCCACATCACCCACCACCACCCCCACATCACCCACTACCCCACCAACACCACCCCGACCCCACCCTTTAAACCACAAACAAATTAAAACATATACGTTAGCACGCGTCCAGCTCACAAGCACTTAAGTATAAGGTGACAGTTACTGATTTGACTCGGGCCATCCCCCGCGTAATGGCTTAAGATTCAGATATTCAGATAATAGAAAAAATAATTGTCACCCGATAACTTGTATGCATTTCTATGACCACTAGAAGCTGTTATATTTATAGCAATTATCTATAATAAGAATTATTTCGACCTTGCCTATAAGGCATCTGTTTTGTTATTCACGGACGGTGTGGAAATACAGGACGGTGGAGAAAATCCCTGGACGGTGTGGAAAATTCAGGACAGTATGGAAAATTCCTGGTAACCCGGACAAGGTGATAGAATCATCAGTTGGTGACTCCTTTGTTCTATATGCATTGTTAGGGGTAGCTTTTTATAATTTTCTATTACTTAAAACCTGGCCCCTCTATCTGAATGTACGAATCACCAAATGATCAGCTCCTCGCCTTTATAAACTATTACTATTACAAAGGGGAAACAATTTTAAAGCAACATCGCCTGGGGCACTTACTCTGTTTTTTAGCGCTATTGGACTGTGCCTTGTTGTTATGTGGCGATAGGCATTTGTTTTAATTTGATGTCTTTATTGATGTTTTACCGAAAACATCATTACGTTGTCGTGTGTGCAAAAAAAAAGGGGGGGGGGGTGCGTTACTTATGTCAATCAGACCACTGGTCAAGTTCGAAAGTGAGCTACTTAAAACAATATTTTGAATGGAACCAGGGAGGAGTAGAAGGGAGAGCATCTACAACCACACACGTTTTGAACGCGAAGTGTATGACCAGACCCCAGAGTTAACTTAACACCAGTAGCTATCGAATGTCTCCCGGAGGTGGGCTTTGGAGTTGAGCCGTCTTTGACTGGACATAATCCTGCATGAGACCCCCAATTAGACAGAGTGCTCCAGGAGAGCAGTGCCCTGAAACAGAGGCCATGGCGTCGACACAATAGATCGGAGAAGAGCTAAACATAGACGTCTTACGTGTTTTTAGATGTTAAACCAAACATCTTATTTGGGGGGAAAATTATGTTGTATCTATTAATTTAACCAATACCTCTATATATATGTATAGCGGCAAATATAATTTAACGTCGATGGCAAATAACGGAGGTGGGGGTGAAAGTAATGTTATTAATGAGAATTTATATTTAGGGGTAGGCTGTCCGGAGCCTTCTTTAGTATATTCATAACTGTTATACTAAAAATTTAACGACTAAGACCAACATTTTTTAAGACTGCGGCTCCCACGCCCCGTTTCCAGGACCCGAAGCTCAGGTCTTACTGTCATAAAAGTTACCCCCCTCCCCCCCCCCCCCACAAAAAAATGGCAATGAATTAATCATAATGCGTAGTTCGTCTCACAACATACAAGCTAATTTTTTTCTTTTCACGGTACGAGCTACACGTCTACAAGTAGTACAAGTCTTCTCAAACCACATATAAATTTATCGTATATGTAGTCAAGTGGTGTGGACGAATCTTACTACTCATAACTTGAAATCTCAGACAAGATGGTACCACAAAAATAAAAGGGGACATAACCCCCATTTCTCCGAGAGTTGTCTTCGATCTGACAAGACCAGCTATTGATTGACCCCCCCCCCCCCCCACACACACACACAGACGTTTTGGTACGAATAAAAGTCGTTCATAAAACTAGCGCTTCTATAGAGTTGATATTGAGCTGAGTGGGTTAATTGTGGCTGTTGAGGATGGTCAGCTGTCTCATACATTGGCTCAAGCACTAGGAATTTGTCGCGCTACCATGTCTCTAATGTACCTGAGGTCCATGTCATGACAATATGTGAGCAGTGTGAGTTCAATATCAGAACAACAGCAAGGTCGGAGAGTTTTTCAACAGGAAGGTCGGGGAGTTTTTAACAACAAGGTCCGGGAGTTTTTCAACAGCAAGGTCAGGGAGCTTTTCCGCCTTCCATTTACTAACTGAAACCCTGTGTAATTTTTCAATGGTTTCTCACAGTTCAGTAAAAAGTAGATGGCGGCACCGACTCTGAGTTAATATGTACAAAGTATGATCTGTGTACATGTGCCAAGATTCGGCCAGACCTAGAAAGCCTTAACTCGAACTTCGTTTGAAATATTAATATTGATGTGGAGTAAGCGATTAGATTAGCACACAAGATTTAGTTTGATAAACGAGCTGTTTTTTCATGGATGGAGGTGGGGGACCTTGGGGGGGGGGGTGTTGGGGAGAAAGGGGGCTAGTTCATAGAGTATATCAATCGATTGCGGCAGACGTCAAGAAGTATTCACATGGAGTTCATGAACAGTGGCCCAGGGAAGCTAAGCACACGAGCTCGTCAAATAGGTGATAGCACTTAGTGAGCTAAATCCGAAAAAACGTGTTATTAAATTAAGCCGAGGCTCGCACTTCGGGTATTGTGGGCTAGCGAAACGCAAATGAATATGTTGGTTGTCTTTGCTTTGTGCACATTGCACGCAACTCGCCCGTGATTAACTGGGAATATTAAACTTAGTTTTTCGTATTTTTCTCCCAGATCTTTCGTTCTGGCTTGCTTACCTGATGATTATGCGGCCCGCGCTTGTCATTTTGTCAGTTATCCGGCCAACTGTGAAAGAAAGTTTGTTGACCCCTGGGTAAGAGCAACTCGATGGTAAATTGCTTGAGTTTGTCTTTAGTATGACGTCATCCAACTGATAATAAGACCGAAGCTAACGCGATTTTCAATTTTCATGACGTCCAAACTAACAGCAGACGATGACGTCCAAACCAACAGCAGACGATGACGTCAAAACCAACAGCAGACGATGACGCCCAAACTAACAGCAGACGATTACGTCCAAACCAACAGCAGACGATGACGCCTAAACTAACAGCAAGCGTTGACGCCCAAACTAATAGCAGGCGATGACGTCCAAACTAACAGCAGACGATGACATCCAAACCAACAGCAGACGATGACGTCCAGACTAACAGCAGACGTTGACGTCCAAACTACAGCAGACGATGACGTCCAAACTTACAGCATGCGATGACGTCCAAATTAACAGCAGACCATGACGTCCAAACTAACAGCAGGCGTTAAACGCGAGCCGTCACAAATGGAGGTCTGGAGTGGAAAAACAAAAAAAAACAGTATTGCAAGACTACACCCAAGTCATTTTGAATAACTTGGCTGTTCGAAGTCATACAGGATAACTTGGCTATTCTGAGTCATACAGGATAACTTGGCTGTTCGGAGTCATAGAGGATAACTTGGCTGTTCGGAGTCATACAGGATAACTTGGCTGTTCGGAGTCATACAGGTTAACTTGGCTATTTGGAGTCATACAGGATGACGTGGCTGCTCGGAGTCATACAGAAAACTCACCCAATCATGTCATTATGCAACAGTAAAGGAATACTCAGCCATTTTGACATTCTGACATTCACAATTTATTATATGTGCTACGTGACGGTGCCACTCAAAAAAAAAGATATTTGTGTCTGCCCATCCCTTCACACAAAACCACACACAATAAAAACATATTCGCGCGTCTATTTTATGGAGCACCCTGTAATTGTAAATCCATATAATCCAACTTTGCACCTTCATGAATGTTTAAGCTCACTTATTGTGTACGAGACATTTCTTTTAAAAGCGATTTCTCTTTTAGACGCATGGGAGTTTGAAAACATATTTTATTTGTGTCCAAATTGAGTGTTGAATTTGTATGAATAATAAGTAATACCAGACGCAGCTGGATTCTAATTTTTGTGGATTTCGTTGGATTGGATCGATTGCACAGAGAGGTCATTGAAGTATATTTGTTCTTGTCCTTACAAGGTTTTGTTTTTAAACCATTGATATGTCGAATTGTTTACTTCTTTTTACTTCTGTTACGTATATAATTACAAGGGGTAAAACAAGAGCAGTCTTCTTACACCGGGTCCGGGTATTTTCAGAAAATACACGGTGGGTCCAAGTGTTACAATAGGCCTTCAGACAGTCCTACACCCTACCTACCGGCCTTGAAACCATAGGCCTTCAGACAGTCCTGCATCCTACCTGCCAGCCTTGAAACCATAGGCCTTCAGACAGTCCTACATCCTACCTGCCAGCCTTGAAACCATAGGCCTTCAGACAGTCCTACATCCTACCTGCCAGCCTTGAAACCATAGGCCTTCAGACAGTCCTACATCCCACCTGCCAGCCTTGAAACCATAGGCCTTCAGACAGTCCTTACCCTCCTGCCGGCCTTAAAACTATAGGCCTTCAGGCAGTCCTTACCCTCCTGCCGGCCTTAAAACTATAGACCTTCAGACAGTCCTACACCCTGCACCCTACACGCCGGCCTTAAAACTATAGGCCAACAGACAGTCACACACCCTATCTGTCTGCCTTTAACCAATAGTCCTTATCTACAGTCCATCCTACAGAAAGTCCTACACCAAACCCTTGGCTCGTTATTGATTAATACAGGGTGGGAAAACTTTTTGTGCGGAGGGTCACATTGACAAGTGTAAAGCTATAAGGGGCCGCATGTATATTATGTCCAATTTCTACATATCGACAAACATTTCTCTATATTAAAATCGGTAAATTCTCATTTTAGCACTACATGACAAAAGTCATGGACTGTTTAAAAAAAAAAAAAAAAATTAGAAAGAAATTTGATCAAAATTGTTTAAAAAATCATAATGGTACATGAAATTCTGTTAAATTAAACAACATAACTTAAAAACAAAGTATTTTTTTTTTATTTCTAAATGTTTTCGAGGGCCTCATAATATTAGTTGCCAGGCCGCCTGTGGCCCGCGGACGGTAGTTTGCCCACCCCTGGATTAATATAATAGTAGTCTTTCCCTAAAGAAAACAAAATAAACCTTTTTACTTGAGTTCAACCGTCACGCATGACGTCACGCATGACGTCATGCATGACGCTCGCTGCGTGACTTCTATTTTTTTCACTCAGTACCATTCATTTTTATTGCTTAGTGGGAGGGCGGTTTGTGAAACGTAAGCAGGACACACCAGAAGAAATATATATCTAAGAGATGTTTGTGTAACCAACAATGTACACAGGTAAAAAAAATTTCAATTGAATTGAACAGGCGGCAAAGAAACATTATTGTCTGACGGTTATTTCTCAAAATCGCGTTGTTTGTCGTACCCCCACGAGCTTAACATTTTACACGCGCATCCATTCTAGAAACTGATAAATTATTCTGTTACACAAACTGCTTGAGCTGCGCAAATGTTGAGGCATTGTTGGACACTGTCTCACCTCGTCTTTGCCATGGCAGGATGCAAGAGTACAAAATAAATAAATAGCTGATGTCGAGTATGGGAGTACATTAGTAGTTGTTGAGATTGAACGTCATTTTTAATACGCGCGGTGTGTGTTAGAGAGTTTTAATTAGTTAATGAACGCTCTTCTCGCGCTTGGCTGAATGACGTATTGTCCAGTCTGTATTGTGACGTAAGTTTTAGTCGTGCGGCAGTGCTGAGCGAAACGTTGCGGAAGTAAAATGTGGGTTTTTTTGTGTCTGATAGCGAGCTGCGCTATTTCATAATATATGCATGTGTCTATTGAAGTTGCAGCCTGTATATATAATTCGTTATTAAAAGTTATAATTATGAAAAGGACTTGAGTTTATTCAGTAAGATTAAGAATAATACCAATTATTACATCGTGATGTGGGAACGTGACGAATTACTCAAACCAGAAGAGCATAGGAGTTGACATCTGATTTATATGCACTATATGTTGGAGAGATAAATACTTATATTTCTATAAATGACCGTGAACATTTTTGTTGACAGCGCGTACTACAATGGTTTAATATATAAAAAGTGTTGTGGGGGGATTTAGGTGCAATCATCAAAGGGAATCAAAATAATAGGATTAATAATATTGTTGTGAATAACATCCAAACTGAAGTTACATAGATGGTCTTGCAGTTCATATGACCAGATCCTCTATGACTCCGAACAGCAAAGTTATTTATTTAAAAAAAGCTTTGAAAGACGGCGATCTACAAATTCAAACTGACGTGGGTGTAGTCTGGCGCTAATGTATTTTTTGTTTGTTCACTCCAGACATCCATTAGTGACGGCTCGTGTTAGACGTCTGCTGTGAGTTTGGACGTCATTCTCTGCTGTTAGATTGGACGTAATCGTCTGCTGTTAGTATGGACGTCTTCTGTTAGTTTTAATGACATCGTCAGCTGTAAGTTTGGACGTCATCGTCTGCTGTTAGTATGGACTTCATTGTCTGCTGTTAGTTTGAACGTCATCATCTGCTGTTAGTTTGGACGTCATCGCCTGCTGTTAGTTTGGACGTCATCGTCTTCTGTTAGTTTAGACACCATCGTCTTCTGTTAGTATGGACGTCATCGTCTGCTGTTAGTATGGACGTCATCGTCTGCTTTTAGCTTGGACGTCATCGTCTGTTGTAAGTTTGGACGTCATGAAAATTGAGAATCTCGTTAGCTTCGGTCTTACTATCAGTTCGATGACGCCTTACTAAGGACAAAAACCATGCACTTTTCCCATATATTTAAGTATATATTTTTTAATCACGCTGCTCCAACTCAGGGGTCAACAAACTTTGTTTCACAGTGGGCCGGATAACTGACAAAATGACTAGCGCGGGCCGAAGAATCATCAGGTAAGCAAGCAAGAACGAAAGCTCTGGGAGAAAATACGAAAACCTAAGTTTAATATTTCATGTTAATCATGTGTGAGTGGTGTGCAAATGTACAAAAAAAAACAAAGACAACCAACACATTTGTTTACTTAAACAGTGATCAAAGAAGGCGACGTTGGCAAAAAAGATAGACACATTATTCCAAGTGCGCACATATCGGAATCTCAAAAATAAGCAGCAAAAAATGTTACTGAGATTTGTAAAACATTAAAACATAAAACAAGAAAATCTGGATACAATAATTTAAAATTGAAAATGGTAAATTTAAGACGCATGGCGGCGATGAGGTCTCCGCGCGTGTGAAGATCTAGTATCATAAAGATAATAATAAAATATTAATGACTGTATCACATAGTCTCTTCTTCCATACGTTTTATCAAACAAAGTCAACTTCCGTCGGCCGGCCTGATGAACTTCCGTCGGCCGGCCTGATGAACTTCCGTCGGCCGGCCTGATGAACTTCCGTCGGCCGGCCTGATGAACTTCCGTCGGCCGGCCTGATGAACTTCGTCGGCCGGCCTGATGAACTTCCGTCGCGGGCTGGATCCGGCCCGCGGACCGTACGTTGGTGACCCACTGCTCTAAGTGATTGTTTCTCTAAGTCGGCGGTCCTTAAACTAGTAAGCACTGACCAGATTCGGCTGGCCTGGCCACCGTAAGGGTACAAGATTAACCCTGACAAACATGGCAGAGAACATTAACCCTCATAAGCCACAAGCAGTCCCATATGCCCCCCCCCCCCATTGAAATACTAATAAGTTTATGTTGATAAAATGTGCTCTTCATTTGTTTATCGAATTGTTGTTTTTCATGTTTTTGCTTGCACTACAAATAAGATTAGCAAAGGAATTCGTTGTTTTTTTCTATAGTCCTGCCCCTAACGGTGTCTGACTAAACGTTTTAGGACCCCTGCTTATAGTTTTCTATGTGCAGATATAAGCGTCACAGAAACAAAAAGACATACTTATTGGGCCACTACTAGGAATATGCATGGTCCACGAAAACTGGATCTGACTAGTTTTACTTTGTGCCCATTCCCAAATGATTATAGCCAACAAAATCCTGCTAACAATAGCCAACAAATCCTCCTATCAATAGACAACAAATCCTCCTATCAATAGCCAACAAATCCTCCTATCAATAGCCAACAAATCCTCCTAACAATAGCCAACAAATCCTCCTATCAATAGCCAACAAATCCTCCTATCAATAGCCAACAATTCCTCCTATCAATAGCCAACAAAATCCTCCTATCAATAGCCAACAAATCCTCCTATCAATAGCCAACAAATCCTCCTATCAATAGCCAACAAATCCTCCTATCAATAGCCAACAAATCCTCCTATCAATAGCCAACAAAATCCTCCTAACAATAGCCAACAAATCCTCCTATCAATAGCCAACAAATCCTCCTATCAATAGCCAACAAAATCCTCCTATCAATAGCCAACAAATCCTCCTATCAATAGCCAACAAATCCTCCTATCAATAGACAACAAATCCTCCTAACAATAGCCAACAAATCCTCCTATCAATAGCCAACAAATCCTCCTATCAATAGCCAACAATTCCTCCTATCAATAGCCAACAAAATCCTCCTATCAATAGCCAACAAATCCTCCTATCAATAGCCAACAAATCCTCCTATCAATAGCCAACAAATCCTCCTATCAATAGCCAACAAATCCTCCTATCAATAGCCAACAAAATCCTCCTAACAATAGCCAACAAATCCTATCAATAGCCAACAAATCCTCCTATCAATAGCCAACAAATCCTCCTATCAATAGCCAACAAATCCTCCTATCAATAGCCAACAAATCCTCCTATCAATAGCCAACAAATCCTCCTATCAATAGCCAACAAATCCTCATATCAATAGCCAACAAAATCCTCCTATCAATAGCCAACAAATCCTCCTATCAATAGCCAACAAAATCCTCCTAACAATAGGCAACTAAAGCCTCCTAACAATAGGCAACTAAAGCCTCCTAACAATAGCCAACTAAAGCCTCATAACAACTGGACTAACAAATACAACTAATGTTTATATTCTAAATTCTCCCATTTTTCTCCCATATATAAGTCTAAAGTTTGCCGCACAGGTTCGTCATAATTTCACAACCTACAAATTGTAAGACGAGACCGACAAATTCCCGTCTCCAAAAGAATTATAATTTTTTTTTTAGTTCGTACCAACATTTGTAGGAAACTTTAATATTTTCAACAAATATTGCTCATTTGAAAAAAATATGTAACTGAATTTATAATATTTTTGTTTTAATGAAATCTCCTAACCAATCATGTGCAGAATTCATGTACATATAATTTGAACCAAGAAACGCAAAAAATGGAAGATTCATGTCTAATGCACGCTCTCCGTAATAACCAGCCGCTTGGATGAAAGTCAACACAAGGACGCGTGACTGATTCACCGCGGGGCCAGGGTCTGTGTAAACAGACAACAGAATTCAAACAACATTACAGAGTATATCGGTCATGTCTGCCGCAGTACGACTTCATCATTTACAACAACAAGACGCGAGCCGCCAGAATCTCTAGAGAAAGTATAACTAGGTTCCAGTAAATATCAGTGAAGAATTGCGGGGTATCACTTGAACTTCCAACCGGGTACTTCCAGCTCAGGCATGTGGACTTGGGGGAAAGAAGGCTCAACTCAACCTGCGTGATTCCATCTTCAACTTTGTGACTCCAGTTCAATGACTTCAACTCAAACTATTTGACTCTAACTCCAGCTACGTGACTCTAAACTAAGCTATATAACTCTAACTCCAGCTATGTGTCTTTAAGTCCAAGACTAACTATAATACTCTCACTCCAGTTATGTGACTCCAACTCCGTCTATGTGACCCTAACCACAGCTATGTGACACCAAATCCTGATATTTGACTGAAAACTCCAGCCATGTGACTTCAACTCCTACGATAGGCATGATACTCTTACTCCAGCCATTTCACTCTGACGTAGCTATGTGACGTTTTAAGCATATTAGTTTTATTATCAAACAAGAAATTGATTTAGAACTGTGGTATATACTTCATTTATTTTCCATTAGTTTATCTAAAATATATATTTTAAATTTGATTTTTGTCCCTTTACTCCAGCTCTATCAGAAGCGATCAACTTTGATCTAAATCTCTCTGTAAGTAACCCCCTACCACAAAAAAAAAACTCCCCTTAAAGTACTCTTGTTTCACAAAGTGCATGAGTACTCTCAATTTGTACCCACTGTTTTCCTCAAAGTGCTTTCGTTTGTTTGTTTTTTCCCTTTTCCAGAATCGAATTTTTTTAGTCTGACCCGAGTAACACAAAAAAAAAACCGAACACTTCTCTTATCTTCACTTTGTCTTATACACACAACCCTTTGGTGCGCCGAGGAGTTGAGATAATATCAACATCGACTTTTCTGTAGCAATCCCAAGCCGTGTGTGTGTAGATAGACTCGATGTCTCAAAATTACCGCAATCATCTCCACCGATTACAGATGGCGCGAGCTGGTCCAGTCTAAGGGAAGCTACTCTATGAAAAAAAAAACCCCACAGTAACGATGATAATGATGATGATGATTCAAGGGACATAAACACACATTTGTCAAGTTATGAAACCATTACATCCCGGTTTCAGCCCCCCTTTCGTTGATCGTCAACTTATTCCACGATTCTCTCTTGTATTGATCATAAATTGTAAATGTGTCTATCCCTTAGCTTGGAGAGTACAAATTCTCTCTATATTTTACCAAGCAAATATTAAAACAATAATCTGCGTTATTGCGTCATCAACATTGTTTTATGCACAATGTTTTTTCTGCCTGATTTAGAACAGCAAATAAAGGGGACAAGTAAATTATTTTGAGAACGGCTGAGGGTTAAAAAAAAATCGATTGTTATCAATCCAAACATACCGTCTCTATGGACTTTAAATGTGATATAAATATAAGGATGGTTTGTCATGTGTTCAAACACTGATTTTAAGTGATTGCCAATTTATCATCACGCGCTGGGGTTTGATGAGTATGTGCTTGTTTGTACTGGGAATTTGAACGAATATTTTCAAAATGCATAATCAATGTTAGCGTCAATCGTAAGGTCAACATATAATAAATAAATATGATGTAAAAAAATAGTATTATATCTTAATTGTTTAATTTTTTTTTTGGTGGGGTGGGGAGTGGGGGGGGGGGGGGGGTCCGGGTGTTGGTGAATTCTTGCAGAGAATCATACCAAGATGGGATTGACGTAAAATACCACAACTTATTAAAATAACTTGGTCTTGACTGCAGCGGCTTTTTATTATAATACTCGGTAGACTTGTACTTACACAAATGGTTTCTGACAAATTGTAAGCGATTCCAAGAGGCCAGTGCAACGACTTATGATAAGAAGAAAAAACGACAAGTCTACGTGCCAAGTTTCAGCTCGATAGGTTGAAAGGAAGTGGGTCAATTAGCCGTCAGAATATATTTTTCCCCATATTGAACCAAAACGAAACACACGAACAAAAAGCGAAGTTAATATAAAAGATTTAAAAATAGCTTGATTTTCTTAGGACGATTGTATACTTAGTGACCATATGAAGATACGTTGGGATAAAAAAAATTCCTTAATTACTTTTGCCATTGTGTTGGTCCTGACCTCATTTAACCGCTAGGCCCCTGCGCCCATCTCACTCTCAGACATCCATCAAACGTGTTCTTCCAAGGAGACGCCACTCTTCCGTCTCGGTTATGTTGATGTCTTCGTGTTATCCTTACCTCCCTTATCTTACATGAACTGACTTGTCCTCTAGGGAGTCTAGCATCATTACGTCATGGCCAGGTGATTTCATTGGATACTCTCCCTCTCTCACTTGGTGGCAACGGGGATAAATCTCATCGGCTGGGGCGTTTTTAGAAACATCAACTGAAGTTTCTCCGTTTCAACATATTTTTTTTTGTACCATCAAAAGCCTAGTGAGTATAATAGGTTTTCCAAACAACAAATAGAGCAGTGGTTCTCAGCCTTCCTAATGCCGGGACATTCTACTACAGTTCCTCATAAAATTATTTTCGTTGCTACTTCATAAATATGTGTTTTCAGATGGTCTTAAGCGACCCCTGTGTAGGGGGCCTTCGACTCGTAAAGGGGTCGCGACCCACGGGTTGTGAACTGCTGAAATAGAGGATCAGACGTGCTCCTCTGTTTGGAATTTTAAAAAATATTTTTCAACGTATTTTTAGGACGACATATTTTTATTCGTAGTATCTAAAAACCCGCTGCAAAAAAAGTATTTAGTTGGCAAGGTTGCACCTTATAAAAAAGGTTATACCTCATACTCTTCTTAAATATATTCCTAGTTCTGGTTACCAGTGAGCATTAAATATTCGAACAATCTCAATTGACAATAGGAATTTAAAACCAGTTTAGACTATTTGATCTAGTTTAAGGTTGCTGTTTTAAATCGGGGATCAGGAATGGAAGAATCTCGCTGTTTTTAGTCACATTTTTGTTTTTTTAAAGGTCTTCTAAAATCGATCAGAATTTGCTTTGTCCGGAAACTTACCAACTATGTTTGTCTATATTCGTTGCTTTATGGTGAGGCTGGTCTTCAACTGACATTTAATCAAGATTTCGAAGTTTGCTTAACAATTTTAATTAGCTTTAAAATAAAATACCCGCTGCGGTTCTTGCTTCAGACGCTCTGCTCTCAGATATCCCAGCTACTCATCAGATATCCCAGCTACTCATGAGATACTCTCAGATATCCCAGCTACTCATCAGATACTCTTAGATATCCCAGCTACTCATCAGATATCCCAGATACTCATCAGATACTCTCAGATATCCCAGCTACTCATCAGATACTCTCAGATATTCCAGCTACTCATCAGACTCTCTCAGATATCCCAGCTACTCATTAGATTCTCTCAGACATCCCAGCGACTCATCATATTCTCGTTGGCTTACGTTCCCTGAATTAACGTGCACAAAATAACACGCCCAAACACTATATCCGTTTGACAACAACAACATCGTAGACAGGAACTCTTCTGTAATCTCTTGTCTTCGCCTACAGCTTCATTTAATCCACATATGTCTTACATCAGAAAGGGGTGGGGAGAGGGGCAGGAAGGCGCGATTTGTTCGACGCGCTTACCAAAAACCGAAATGTAGATTTATGCACACACAATAATTGTGCCACCTTTTAAAAGAGGCATTGCCCAGATCTTCGTGAGGCTTTAGGAAATACATTTCCGATGCACTGGAAGCCGTCTTGTTATTTTTGCACGAGGCGCAGTGCTAATGAAATGTGTATTTGAGAAACGAGTCACGTGTCACCGGAAGTGAGGAAACCAACTCATATCCCCGACGATGACCTTAGAGTCCGGTCAGAAAATCCATTTTGAAACACACAGCAGAAAATCATTATTTTTAGTTATATTTTTTTTATTATTTAAGACTTAGAAGTCGGGAGAGAAAATATTATGATTGCAGGGGTCATGATGGATTTTAACGCAAAGAATATAAGCCGCGGCTAACATAATATTTGCAAAGATTGCCTAAATAATTCTCAAAACGTAATGAAAAATAATGACACTGGGAAGAATAGAACGTCATCGACTATTTATAGAAATGTAGACATTTGCAGCATGAAAAATTCAGTTGTTATATTCGGGCAAATAAGGTGGCATGGATACTTAACAATGCATTCAGCTTGAAAACAGATGAATAGTTTTAGGTATACTACAGTGGTAGGCAAGAGTTTTATCCTGGGAGCCTTTGGTCATCACCATAAGTGGTAGGCAAGTGATGGATCATGGGAGCTGTTTGTCATCACCATAAGTTGTAGGCAAGTGATGGATCATGGGAGCTGTTTGTCATCACCATAAGTTGTAGGCAAGTGATGGATCATGGGAGCTGTTTGTCATCACCATAAGTTGTAGGCAAGTGATGGATCATGGGAGCTGTTTGTCATCAGCATAAGTTGTAGGCAAGTGATTGATCATGGGAGCTGTTTGTCATCAGCATAAGTTGTAGGCAAGTGATGGATCATGGGAGCTGTTTGTCATCACCATAAGTTGTAGGCAAGTGATGGATCATGGGAGCTGTTTGATAATGGGAGCCGCTTTTCCACAAAAAAAATTTTTAAGTACACGCAATTACATTCGTTCAAATTTATTTACCTTTATTAATATCTATTAGAGAGATTATTCCTCGGTATATATAAATATAAATCAAAGAGACACTGTCTCAGTTTATAAATATAAATTAAAGATATTCCCCAGAGTTTATGAGTATAAATTAAAGGGATGCGGCCTTTGTTTTTTAAATAAATTAAGGGGGATAATGTCTCAGTTTATAAACATAAATTAACGAGATAAACGGCCTCAGTTTATTGATTTGAATTGGAGAGATACCGTTGTCTAATTTAATAAAACATAGATTACAGAAATAATACAATTTTATTTCCCAATTGGAGCCGCGTTTAACAGGAGCAAGAGCTGAGTGCGGCTGTCAGAGACACGTTGGATCACCACTTGTATGTAATACATGTTATGGTAACCTGAACCCAGATGCTACATTTAAAATGTGCATTTTTCTATGTCTGCTGGTTTATGGTTTCATTGGCTTTCAGAAATAACAAACTCACAATCACAAGCTCGCCCAATCATAACCTCTCCCAATCATTACAGCTCCAATCATTAAAACCCCTCAATATTGCCACCTCACTGTCCTCATCGTTACCAATCATCACACATTATAATCCTTACACCATACACTTCATGTCATTACATCTCCCAATCGTTCACAGTCCCAATCACCCCCTCCCAATCACCCCCCACTCCCAATCCTCCACAATGCCCCATCATACCTCGTCGTGTTGTCTTTGAGAAACGTCACGTGACGACAACGCCTGCCGTAAACACCACATAACGCTCAACACAAACAGCCATACCATTATGTCATCCCAACACACCACACACCACTCTCCACGAACAACCCTATTATTATGTCATCCCAACACTTGTAATTTCCGCCCCCCCCCCCCTCAAGTACATCTCCTAACTCATGAGGGCCGGCCCTGATACGTCAGCACTGTCCATCGCCTATTGATTTTTTTTCTCTTGGCACCCCCTCCCCTTCCCAGCTTTAAAGCGGCTGGTTTGCTTTTGTTTCGTTCTTTCATATTCGTTTCTATTTTTTTTTAAATACCAGAAATATTTCACAAGAGATCACGTGTTGAAATAAACAGTCGTATATTTAAGTTTCTCATTTGAGGTAAACTAAACAGCAATCTGGCAATAAAAAAAAACGTATGAGATGTTTGTAAACATCTAAAAAGTGCTCATGCGTTAAAAATACATCAAAAAACCAACCCTATTTAACTCACACGTGTTACAACAAGAAAACGAGTTGTTTGTAGAGAGTAGACCCTTCAAATACAACAACAAAAATGAGTGTTACACTTCATCCGCCTTGCACATATGCATAACATACCACTCACTCGTACATTCGCACGCAAGCCACGCACTTCCCACTCCGTCAAAACACCGGATTTTCCACCCCATCAAAAGATAAGAATAGCGTCACCGACACAGCGGCACCTTATCTCCCCTACCATACGCGTCACCAAGACAGCGGCAGCTTGTCTCCCCTACCATACGCGTCACCGACACAGCGGCACCTTGTCTCCCCTGCCATACGCGTCAGCCGACATAGCGGCACCTTGTCTCCCCTGTCACACGCGTCAGCCGACACAGCGGCACCTTGTCTCCCCTGCCATACGCGTCAGCCGACACAGCGGCACCTTGTCTCCCCTGTCACACGCGTCAGCCGACACAGCGGCACCTTGTCTCCCCGACCATAGACTCAACTTTCGTTGGGTGAAAAATAAGCCTGCGAACCAAACTTCTTTATGTGTAAATATTCTTCCTCCTTATATAAAAAAGTCATCATGAAACTGATATACGTTAATAGAAATCTGAACCATAAGTTTAGCGCATGAACCTGTAAAATGTCACAAGGTTAAATAATAAAGTTACGGGGCGGTATATTTTATAAACAAATGTTGATCGTTGTTATGTCTATTATAGCGCATGTGACGAGGGATATTTTGAATTACCTGCTTGGTATAAAAGGTGAAGCTCATCTTATTTTCTTTTCTTTTTTTTTTTTTTTTTTTTGGATAAATCTCAGAGATATTCTCGAAGATTCCAGGGGTAGCGAGAGGATTACTGTAACGGATTTGGTTATCTAGTTTAAAATATAATTTTATCTCCGAGGTTTACTGAGTTCAATCACACATTCTATCAGACGGTGTGATTCGTTCTGGTTACTTTAGCGCATTAATCTCTGTCACAAGAAATGTATATTTTAAAAACCAATTAAAGTCGATTTCTAATAAGATATGCAAAGTGTTCACACTCCATAGTCAGCAGTGAGTAAATAATACCCTTAACCAATCTACTTTAATAAAAAGTTGTGGCACTTTGTTGAGTAATGTTATTTGACTCTAAAGAAAAGTAATACAGGTCAGAGATCTTGACTGTCAACTTTTGGTCGGGTAGATGGAACTCGTTAACCTTGGATGGCAACTCATGTAAGAGAAGGCAAAGTCTGAAATTAAACAGGAAGATGAGTCCCATAGGCTGTACGACACTGACATAATGAAAGGAAAAAAATTCCGACAATTCCTGTGACGTGGAACGCAAAATGGCACAGTGAGACACAAGAAACACTGCTGTCATCCATTGCATCCTGGTCTATTTCCAGTCTTGCCATCGAAACAAAATAGGCAAGGGCGAGAGAGTGAGGCTGACGCAATGAGCAACGCTCCCTCACTTTAAACAAAATACAGCTCCAGTCAAGGCTACTACTCAAGCCAAGGCTACTACTCAAGCCGAAGCTTTGGTCCTCTACTCACGCGAAGGACCAACAATAACAATAATAAACTTTTGACATTCAAAAGTTAAAAGAATAGCAAGGATTCGTCCGGATCATCTTACCAATCATTCTACGACATTGGCAATTCTCTACACTTCGGGACCCTACACGACACGCCATCTCCCGTGAACAACATGGCAAGACGTCCCAATCACATTAAAATAATATAGCCTCTACCCCAACATCTCCCGTGAACAACATGGCAAGACGTCCCAATCACATTAAAATAATATAGCCTCTACCCCAACATCCCCCGTGAACAACATGGCAAGACGTCCCAAGCACATTAAAATTATATAGCCTCTACCCCAAAGATGAAATTGAATTCACATTGAATATATTTGGAGACGTTTCATCCTAAAAGTTTTCTTTCATAGGAACATGTCTGTACCGCTATTAGAAGCGTCAGCTTTTATGACATTTAATCAAGATTGTGTCTGGAACACGTTGTGGAATATGGTTAGACGGTAAATAAACAACTTTCAGAGTGGAAGCATATGCTGCTAATGACAACAGCCAATCTAATAGATGTGTTGTATTAAGAAGACATTTTCAACAATCTCAAAAATAACAGTTCCTTGCTCAATATGTATTTAACGGTGTTCAATGAACGCCATGTAACCATTTTTAAGTTTAACTAGATGCACCTAAAATTCAAATTGATATATGAAGAATGTATTCAAAATTTTAAAGCATGAAGGCTCTGAAAACGAAGCTGTGTCCGGGTATCAGATCTCCCCTTCTTCATTCAATTTCCTTTACATCAAGAAAATAAAAATAATATAACTATATTCGGTCTGTTATTTTTCCGTAAATCTGCGCATAAATATATTTGTGTTAGAACTCGATGTCTCAGTCAAATATAATCATTATTATTTTGTAGTGCTTTGCTCCATTTTGCTCAAAATACAATCCTTAGATCTCACCAGCTTGGAATCTGTCATAATCATAATTGCAAATTAGTTTTTTTTTTTTTTTATTTTGCTTCTGCTGACATGTAAACTATAGCAACATTAAAGCCGTTGTTTCAACACCAAGCCGTTGTTTTAACACCAAGCCGTTGTTTCAACACCAAGCCGTTGTTTCAACACCAAGCCGTTGTTTTAACACCAAGCCGTTGTTTTAACACCAAGCCGTTGTTTTAACACCAAGCCGTTGTTTCAACACCAAGCCGTTGTTTTAACACCAAGTCGTTGTTTCAACACCAAGCCTTTGTTTTAACACCAAGCCGTTGTTTTAACACCAAGCCGTTGTTTTAACACCAAGCCGTTGTTTTAACACCAAGTTGTTGTTTTAGCACCAGGCCGTTGTTTCAGCACCAAGCCGTTGTTTCAACACCAAGCCGTTGTTTCAACACCAAGCCGTTGCTTCAGCACCAAGCCGTTGTTTTAACACCAAGCCGTTGTTTCAACACCAAGCCGTTGTTTCAGCACCAAGCCATTGTTTCATCATCAAGCCTTTGTTTCAGCACCAAGCCGTTGTTTCATCATCAAGCCGTTGTTTTAACACCAAGCCGTTGTTTCAACACCAAGCCGTTGTTTCAGCACCAAGCCGTTGTTTTAACACCAAGCCGTTGTTTCAGCACCAAGCCGTTGTTTTAACACCAAGCCGTTGTTTCAACACCAAATCGTTGTTTCAGCAGCAAACCGTTGTTTCAACACCAAGCCGTTGTTTCAACACCAAGCCGTTGTTTCAACACCAAGCCGTTGTTTCAACACCAAGCCGTTGTTTTAACACCAAGCCGTTGTTTCAACACCAAGCCGTTGCTTCAGCACCAAGCCGTTGTTTTAACACCAAGCCGTTGTTTCAACACCAAGCCGTTGTTTCAGCATCAAGCCATTGTTTCATCATCAAGCCTTTGTTTCAGCACCAAGCCGTTGTTTCATCATCAAGCCGTTGTTTTAACACCAAGCCGTTGTTTCAACACCAAGCCGTTGTTTCAGCACCAAGCCGTTGTTTTAACACCAAGCCGTTGTTTCAGCACCAAGCCGTTGTTTTAACACCAAGCCGTTGTTTCAACACCAAGCCGTTGTTTCAGCAGCAAACCGTTGTTTCAACACCAAGCCGTTGTTTCAACACCACGCCGTTGTTTCAACACCAAGCCGTTGTTTCAGCACGCTGGTCTACTTTAAATCTGTTGAATTGGAGAACCTTGCGTTATGTCTACTCTCTTGTGTATGTCAAACAGGATGCTGCAGCTGAGAATTTATTTGAGCATTGTTTTTAAAGAACGCGTTTATTTGAACGCATGATAAAAGTGCGTGCCAAAATATAAAAACATATGCGCCAAACTGTTGCTTTTTTTTTTCCTAGGTTGTGAAAGAATTGTACTTTTTCTAGTGCCTGGAATTGTGCGCCATTATGTTTCAATCTGTACTTTGATCATTTTTATGTTTACGATTGTAACATCATGGAATGTTTTCTCTTTTAAAAAAAGTAGGGGGGGGGAGGCCAGGGGTGGGGTGATATAATAATTATACAAAAGAAAGTAAGAGTCAATAGGACAAAACAGCTTAAATTATTTTAATCAGTGGTTTAAGTCAATGATGATCCATGGATTGGAGGAAAATTATTATTTTACAATGGTCTTATATAGTGTGGTACCCCAGACTAGGGCTGAACTCACCGCGCTTCACACGAACATATTGGCAAACATAATCATGACATTAAAACAGTTACAAACGTTTATTGATTTTTTTTTTAAAAACAGCTTCATATTTATATTATTTTTTTAGATGTTAACCATATTAAATTGTCAGTATTTAATATATTTTTTAAAAAATGTGATGAGTTCTGTCTGTTAAATCTTTTCAATACGTTTCTTGTAGTTGTACGAACACAACGTTTATAGAAGACACAGCATGAGATCAACACAATGATTGTCATCATACGTTTTATTAGTGTACAACAACGTTTTACCCATTACAATTTCCTGAAATAGTTACACCATTATTGATTAGAAATGATTCCTGTATGATTGGATCAAATGCGTAGACCTAAATAATTTCTGTATGATTGGATCAAATGCGTAGACCTAAATAATTTCTGTATGATTGGATCAAATGCGTAGACCTAAATAATTTCTGTATGATTGGATCAAATGCGTAGACCTAAATAATTCCCGTATGATTGGATCAAATGTGTAGACCTATATAATTCCCGTATGATTGGATCAAATGTGTAGACCTAAATAATTTCTGTATGATTGGATCAAATGCGTAGACCTAAATAATTTCTGTATGATTGGATCAAATGTGTAGACCTAAATAATTCCCGTATGATTGGATCAAATGTGTAGACCTAAATAATTCCCGTATGATTGGATCAAATGCGTAGACCTAAATAATTCCCGTATGATTGGATCAAAAGCGTCTTATCACTGTCCGTCACCCATTCTGCTCGATGTCAGTCTGCCTGACATCACGATCATGAGTGACATTTCAAGCTTTGATATCCTTAACGACATATCCTCTCCTTGCGACTCCCCCCCCCCCACACACACATATTTCAATGTGCCATCGGCTCCGTGAGAGCAACATTGCTCTTTCAGCATCATAAGCGATCTACCAATTCCGTGCTGCTCCCCGTGCTATCAGCCAACCCATTACAACAGTCTGTGGGGACAACAAAGGGACGTAATAAATGTCCGCTTGATTTTACTCATCTGAATCCCAGCAGCAGCGTGTCCTTATCCCCCCCCCCCCATGAGGGGTGACGTAGTATATGCCATTATGTAAAAGGTATACTCTCATGACAGATGTCACGTCGCACGACCCTTGTCACAACAGATTTACACGGCTGAATACCCGATATACAGAAATGAGACTGGCGTGTTTAGATCTCATTCTGTTAGCATTAATTATCTCGGCAGCTCAACAGGGTTATCGTCGTAATACTTTTTTTAGAATGAAACTCCCCTGTGGCTTTAAAGGATATTTCGGGATAATTTGGTAGACCTTAGCTATGGTCAATGACGATTTCAGAATAAAGACATCTTATTTTTATAAAATTACAAGGCTGTGTGATGCATATATAACTTACATTAAACATATCTATTGTATAAGTACCATTTATGTAATAGTCTATTCTATATACTGCTAGGCTTACACGAGCGCCCATAAGCTAAATAACAGACATGGGCCAATACGGCTCTTAGAGTCACACGCGTCTGTTGGCCCTCTTGGCCCTCAATTATTTCTGCAATATGTTGTATAAAATATTCCACTGAAAATGAAAAATAAAACATTTTTTTCGGGGAAGTGGGGGGGGGGGGGGGGGGAGAGAGAGAATAAAGATTTTTATGTGCTGCTAAAATGTGGCGGTCTCTTTCCACGTCAAACTTTGAAAGTTCAATAAAAAATTAATATGTTATATGTTTTGTCCCTAAAATATGTTGCGTCGCGCTTTAAAAAATACGAAATATCGTCACGGGGCTCCCATTGACCTTACGCTTGCTAACACCTCTATAGTAAGTCACCACTTGTAGTGGCTCCCACTGACCTTAAGCTTGTTAACACCTCTATAGTTAAGTCACCACTTGTAGTGGCCCCCATTGACCTAACCTTTGCTAACACATCCTACACTTAGGTCGATGACCGCTTTTAGTGGCTCCCATTAGTTATGGACCACATCTAGTGGCTCCCATTAGTCATGGACCACATCTAGTGGCTCCCATTAGTCATGGACCACATCTAGTGGCTCCCATTAGTCATGGACCACATCTAGTGGCTCCCATTAGTCATTGACCGCATCTAGTGGCTTTCATTGTTCATTGACCACATCTAGTGGCTCTCATTGGTCATTGACCACATCTAGTGGCTCCTTCCATACATTTGGCCTTGACCGATGCGGCAGTGACAAAACGGAGCCCTGAGCATGTTCAGAGAGCGGTCGCCCTTGAAACCATTGGATTTGTACTCCAAAGTACTTGTGAAAGTGTTCATGGACGGATCGGCCAATCTGAGAGAAAGTACTGCTGGGTATGGTGCGCTCATACTATACCCAGTTGGGGGGGGGGGGCACAAAGTCAAGAACTCTCTGGACCCTGTGGGACCACAGCATCAAATTTTGATGCGGAGCTTGAAGCTATACACAGGGCTCTGGAGAGCGTGTATCGCACACTGAGAGAAAATGAACTTGTGGGACTCGATGTGGTCGTGTTCTCGGACTCAAGATCTGCTCTCGAGATCTTGGGAAAGAGATAGGGTACCACTCACTTGGTTGACGTCATCATTGATGACGTGTGCAAAATCGGCGAACTAGGAGGCAAGGTAACAGTGCAATGGATCCCTGGCCACGTCGACGTCAGTGGCAATGTGAAAGCAGACACTCTTGCGAAAACAGGGGCTGCCCAGCCTCAGCCAGAAACACAAATGACTTGATTGGGAATAAAGAACTGGCTGGCGGACCATTTTAGGAAAAAGTGGTACAGGCAGTGGGCGGACAATACGACAAACTTGCAAACTCCTTGCAAACAAGACCCATGGTGGGGGTTAGGCCGCAAACAGCAAAGTTTAGTGACGCAAATGCGCACCGAGCATTGCCCTATAGGCACATACTTCTGGCGTCTAGACAACAATCGGGATCCTACCTGCCGGCATTGCAACCTGGTCCCGGAAACGCTGGCGCATCTGTTGACCGAATGTTCCTCACTGGAGCTTCCGGGGGAGGACAGGGCGGAGGGGGAACCCTATGTGAGGAAAATGTTGTATGACACAGCTCAGCAGATGGATTTGATTGCCAATTTACTAGCCGGTGTCTTAAGAGAGTAATCTCAGACCTTCACCAGAATATGTGTGTTAGTTAGTGGCTCCTATTGACCTAACGCTTGCTTAGTTGGACGAATATAATGTGATAACCTATTTGTTGTCTGTCTATTACCATTTAATTGATAATTCTTAACAGGGCCGTGCAAAGCCGGAGACAACAAACTAAATTACTCGGGGCCCAGCCCGCAAAAAGGGGGGGGGGGGCATGAGGTATGAATTTTGTTTGATACAACCATTTTTGACAAAAAATCCTCTGCATGGCCTTTACCCTTGGACACGATCTTATTTTTTTTTAAATTTAAATTTGCTTTTCACTGAAACCAACCAGTCACCGTGAGACTTGCAAGCGTGATTTGTAACACTATTCAAAGCAGCAATAATTCTCTCGCGGAGCAGTCAACAGTTTGCAAGCAGCTCGTCGGGGTGAAATTTAATTTTTCAATGAGATTTAAACAATTTGCAATGTAAGATCAAAAGATTTCCATCGTCAAAATATTTTGACGCGCGTGGCAGCATTGGGTTGTGAGAATACCACGGTTGAGAAAAAAAAAAAAATTTCTAACAGATATACGCATTACCAGAGATCGTCAATCACTGCAAGTTTGCCAGACGAAAGGAAATCTACTTCCACGGGAAAGCGAAAGAAAAAATGATTATTCAGAATAATGACTTCTTTTTTAAAAAATCACATTGTGAAGGAGACTTGACTTAAGGGTCGTTCGCACACTGATTGGATTAGAATGCCTACATGGCACGGTACCACCAAAAGGTTGAGCACCCCTGGTATATTCCACTCAATGGAACACCACTTGTCTATGTCACTCAATAGAACACCCCTGGTCTATGCCACTCAATAGAACATTATTGGTCCACCCCACTGAATAGAACACCTTTTATCTATACCACTCAATAGAACATTATTGGACTATCCCACTGAATAGAACACCCCTTGTCTATATGCCACTCAATAGAAGAATATTGGACTATCCCACGGAATAGAACACCCTTTATCTATGCCACTCAATAGAACATTATTGGACTATCCCACTGAATAGAACACACCTTATCTAGGCCACTCAATGAAACACCTCTGCTCTATGCCGCTACATGGATTTGTCTTTTTATCCTATAATCTATCTATAAGAAGGTTTTATTTGTGCAACAAATGCATAACTTGACCACTGCCAGTTAACCAAATGTATTTATACTCCCTCTAGCCAGAGCTGCCGATGTTAACAATGTATCCTTCGATATAATCCCCCTAGCTAGAGCTGCCGATGTTAACAATGTATGCTTCGATATACTCCCTCTAGCCAGAACTGCCGATGTTAACAATGTATCCTTCGATATACTCCCTCTAGCCATAGCTGCCGATGTTAACAATGTATCCTTCGATATATTCCCTCTAGCCAGAGCTGCCGATGTTAACAATGTATCCTTCGATATATTCCCTCTAGCCAGAGCTGCCGATGTTAACAATGTATCCTTCGATATACTTCCTCTAGCCAGAACTGCCGATGTTAACAATGTATCCTTCGATATACTCCCTCTAGCCAGAACTGCCGATGTTAACAATGTATCCTTCGATATACTCCCTCTAGCCAGAACTGCCGATGTTAACAATGTAGCCCTCGATATACTCCCTCTAGCCAGAACTGCCGATGACAACAATGTATCCTTCGATATACTCCCTCTAGCCAGAACTGCCGATGTTAACAATGTAACCCTCGATATACTCCCTCTGGCCAGAGCTGCCGATGTTAACAACGCAGCCTTCGAAAAGGAAACGGGCGAGATGTATTGGCACTCACCCCGACAACTTTAATAAGGGAAATAACCAGTATGTCTCGTACGCCGACAGGGTTGATTCCCCTGTGTCGTCGCCATCTGTTGATTTGTTGAGATTCAAGAATGAAACAAGAGTGACCTGTCCTGGGGAAATCATGGTAATGAGTTCAGGATTAGAGCTTCACTTGATAATAGTGAAGATTTTTAAAAATCTGAAATATGACAGATCATAATCTCTGATCCTAGGGGTTGACAGATCAAGGCTTCTCAAACACCTATAAACAGAGGCGCGTGGCTTTATTACTATTTTTTTACACTAACATCTTGATAACAACGATCGATAACCGTAGGATCCCGACTGGCCTAACATTCATAGCGAAATATCACAAATAATAATTCTCTGGTCATGTATGTATGCCTGGTTGCTCGTGTGCTCAAATAAAATTCCCATAAATTATAACTTTTAGGGATTCTCATGAAGTGCGTTACTTGATGCATGTTTTGTCGAGAAACTTTAGTAGATTGGAAGGTCACGCATTGCCGCCGCCATTGTTTGCCGGGATGTTTCTAGTTAATTAATATTATGAACAATTATTAGCTCTTATGAATCTCATCTTCTATCTCATCTGCATATTTCATCTGCTATCTAATCAGCTATCTATAAAATTTAGGGCCAGTTAGTTAATATGTTCTTATAATTTAATCTGTTCTAACTTGAACTTCATATGTTTCGATTAGTTCTGTCGACTGAATGATTTTATATTGTAATAATAATTTTCTAATTTGTGTTCTAGCTGCTCTACCTGTTTTATTTGTTATAAAGTTCCTAGTTGATCTCCTGTTCGATGTTATAAAGATCCTTGTTGATCTACCTGTTCGATTTGTTATAAAGGTCCTAGATGATCTCTTGTTCGATGTTATAAAGATCCTAATTGATCTACCTGTTCGATTTGTTATAAAGGTCCTAGTTGATCTGCCTGTTCGATTTGTTATAAAGGTCCTAGTTGATCTACCTGTTCGATATGTTATAAAGGTCCTAGTTGATCTACCTGTTCGATATGTTGTAAAGGTCCTAGTTGATCTACCTGTTCGATATGTTATAAAGGTCCTAGTTGATCTACCTGTTCGATATGTTATAAAGGTCCTAGTTGATCTACCTGTTCGATTTGTTATAAAGGTCCTAGTTGATCTACCTGTTCGATATGTTATAAAGGTCCTAGTTGATCTGCCTGTTCGATTTGTTATAAAGATCCTAGTTGATCTACCTGTTCGATATGTTATAAAGGTCCTAGTTGATCTGCCTGTTCGATATGTTATAAAGGTCCTAGTTGATCTGCCTGTTCGATATGTTATAAAGGTCCTAGTTGATCTGCCTGTTCGATATGTTATAAAGGTCCTAGTTGATCTGCCTGTTCGATATGTTATAAAGGTCCTAGTTGATCTGCCTATTCGATATGTTATAAAGGTCCTAGTTGATCTGCCTGTTCGATATGTTATAAAGGTCCTAGTTGATCTGCCTGTTCGATATGTTATAAAGGTCCTAGTTGATCTGCCTGTTCGATATGTTATAAAGGTCCTAGTTGATCTGCCTATTCGATATGTTATAAAGGTCCTAGTTGATCTGCCTGTTCGATATGTTATAAAGGTCCTAGTTGATCTGCCTGTTCGATATGTTATAAAGGTCCTAGTTGATCTGCCTATTCGATATGTTATAAAGGTCCTAGTTGATCTGCCTGTTCGATATGTTATAAAGGTCCTAGTTGATCTGCCTGTTCGATATGTTATAAATGTTTTTATTAGGGGATCTCATTGCTATTATGAGTGCTAACTTTTAAAAAAAAAATTACTCAAAAAATACAAATCAACAATTATTTCTCAGGTGATTTCACGAGTCCGAAGGTCAGGCCGCCCTAAAGCTAGGGATTTATTTAATGGAATATTCTGTGCAATATCCGATAATATTTGACTTCAGCGGTGTTTAAATCGGACTCGTATTTTTTCTTCTTACACCAGGGCCTCCTGTGTTATGTTAAACTGGAGGAAGCTTGAGCGTCTGGCTTCGAGGAATCCTTTTATTTTGTTCTAACTGAGATGATATCATATATCATTTTTTCTTAAATCATCCCAGAATGTATTCATATTGTATTCGTCATGGTGCGATATCTAGGAAGGTCCACCTCGATATCTTGGAAAGTCCACCTCGATATCTTAGGAAAGTCCACCTCGATATCTAGGAAAGTCCACCTCGATATCTAGGAAATTCCACCTCGATATCTAGGAAAGTCCACCTCACTATCTAGGAAAGTCCACCTCGATATCTAGGAAAGTCCACCTCGATATCTAGGAAATTCCACCTCGATATCTAGGAAAGTCCACCTCGATATCTAGGAAAGTCCACCTCGATATCTAGGAAAGTCCACATGGATGTCGATCATCAAGACAGCATCATAACACAAGTTTGACAGGGGGAGCAATGGCGTTGATGAAAACTATTTTTAAAAAACTCAAATAAACGTATCTAATGCAATGTGCTCGACTACGTCACTATTCGATACCAAAGTCAAGCAATGGTGAGTTAGTCACCACTTGATGACTGTAACACCTTGTTTCTCACCGATATACATTGAATGACTGT
This sequence comes from Omphiscola glabra, assembly GCA_964017045.1. Taxonomy (NCBI): domain Eukaryota; kingdom Metazoa; phylum Mollusca; class Gastropoda; family Lymnaeidae; genus Omphiscola; species Omphiscola glabra. Next base: position 23,207,063 of record OZ024794.1, on the reverse strand, counting down.
GTCTTATTTCGACCAGTATTTTCTTCTAATTCGTTCGGTCTGACGTCGATCACGAACACGACGATCAGTGTGTCTGCGAGCTCCCCGTGTGTCTGCAAGCTCCTCGTGTGTCTGCGAGCTCCCCGTGTGTCTGCAAGCTCCTCGTGTGTCTGCGAGCTCCCAGTGTGTCTGCAAGCTCCCCGTGTGTCTGCGAGCTCCTCGTGTGTCTGCGAGCTCCCAGTGTGTCTGCAAGCTCCCAGTGTGTCTGCGAGCTCCCAGTGTGTCTGCAAGCTCCCCGTGTGTCTGCAAGCTCCCAGTGTGTCTGCAAGCTCCCCGTGTGTCTGCAAGCTCCTCGATATACTCCCTCTAGCCAGAGCTGCCGATGTTAACAACGCAGCCTTTGAAAAGGAAACGGGCGTATGTCTATAAAAAGTTTCTAACAATAATGCGCGGGGAGTTTGCGGACACTGGGGTGTGGAGGGGGGCTTGGGGGTTGAAGTATTGTTAGCTTCTGAAACTGATTCTAAAATAATTGGATGTAATCTTGGTCCATTTACGACAGCGTTTTTGGCTGCATCTTTTTTTTTAATAAGGCTCAGTGTGTCGTGATGTGTTTCGAAAACTGCAGGAAGTAATCGATCAATTTGAAAAGGAAAAAAAAGGCAAACTGTAAAAGAATTTTATTACTCAGTGCCCGTTAACCTTGTGCTGGCTTTACTGGCGGTCAATGACCCGAAGCTACCACGAGTGACATGTCCTCAAAACAGAGGACCACTTCGGCTTTATCGGGTGTAGCTATTGTATCGAGGATTCGTGGATACAACCTGTGCTGTAGTTATAATAATGTCATTATATTTGTTATGTCTCTATATGTATTTATAGCCATACAATGAGCTTTTTGTCAACACTATATCCATATGTTGTGCTCGGTATTTTCATACGTTCAGCGTCAGACGTCGAACCGGTTAATTCCTGACTCCCCGAATAGGTCGCCGTGAATAAGTTCAGGTTCCTCTCTAAGATGGTTGACACTCGTTTCTTTCTCAGTGCAATGAATTTTCCACACCGATAGACTCCTGGGATTGGAGTTGATGGCACGTTCATGGGGCGAGCCATCAATCTTACAAGTGTGTCCTTTTTTTTTTTTTTTTCAATCTCCCCCCCCCCCTCTCAGTTTCATTGGTGCATTTATCTTAGGTCTCTTGCGTCATCAAGTTCACGCGACGCCGATCATCAAAACTTAACGCATGCGCACTCAAGATCGGAAATATTACAATTTTTTTTTTTTTTTTTTTTTTTTTTTTTTTTTTTGTAAAAGCAATTGATTAGTGTGTATCTTTGCATTTGCTAAATACATTGAGATAGAGAGGGTGATGTGTAAATAGTATTTGGTGAGGTTGGAGGTTGAAAGCAGCATACTATATCGAAGAATCCAGGCAGCTGTTCCTACCACTAGTGCACTTGTGTTAGAGCAGTGGTTCTCAACCTTTCTAATGCCGCGACCCTTTAATACAGTTCTTTATGTTGTGGCGACCCCCAACCAAATAATTATTTTCTTTAGTACTTCATACTTGTATAGAATGGGTGTTTTCCGATGGTTTTAGGCGACCCCTGGTAAAGGTTCATTCGAACCCCAAAGGGGTCGCGACCCACAGGTTGATAACCGCTGTGTTAGAGGCATCCCTTGTCCTTAAACGCTATGCTGTACTATATGCACGTACTTTGCCTTAACTGAAACTTTGTTGCTTTAGACGTGGAACACACAGCACGTTATGTCTGCGGCACAAGACATTGGTGGGTGGGCGGGAGTGGGGGGTCACTTTTAACTTTAAGCTTCGTTTGCAGTGTCTTAAGATTAAATTATGTGTTTCTAAAGGAGGGTGTGGCACAACAACAACAGTTGGCAGCTGGCGTGTCTAAAGTTAAATTATGTGTTTCTAAAGGCAAGTGTGGCACAACAATAACCATTGGCAGACAAATTTAAAATACAAAAATGGTGTGTGTCAGCGTCGATTCTATACCATCATATGATAAATGTAGGCAGGTTTAATTTGAAAGCTAAATACGCCATCTTGATTACCCGGCGTGCCCTAGTGGCTTCCATCACTGATAAAACGTCCAATCAAAAGGCTTTATTCAGGATTAGGGTAAGACGCAGCGAGGGCTTTCAATCTGATCTTCATTTGTGTTATTTCCGGTCTGAAGATTTCAGGGATAACAGCTGGCAGAAATCAAATGTTTCCAGGGTTAAAAGTCGTAGTGAAGTCCTCGTTGAGTGATCAAATCGAAAACATGATGATTTCATTTAGAGGAAAATAATTTTCTCTCTAGGGAGATTGAGTTAAGACAATTTCAAATCTCAATAAACAGTTGTAATGGCGTTGTCATTATTTTATTTAACTTATAAACGTTTATTTCCTTAGAGTTGTGTAGTTAGAAATGTCAAAGTAGATTTTTTTAAAAATTAAATAGTGGAACAAGGTATGTACGTGTAAGCTTGAAATAGAAAGACGAGTTAATAAGAGAAGAGCGTTTCGACTAAAAGCCTTCCTCAGCAGACAGGACAACTGAAGAAATAACAAGAAATAGAACGTATTTAAAAAAAACTTAAATAGCCACAAATAAGTTTATAAAATTAATGGCGCACACTTGTTTTTTTTAAAAATATACTTCTTACACTTGTTATTTCATCATTTGTCCAATCTGCTGAGGAAGGCTTTTAGCCGAAACGCCCTTCTCTTAATGCCCCGTCTTTCTACTTAAAGCTTACACTTACCTTGTTCCGCTATTTCTTTCACACAGCTTGAACGCAGTTCTTCAATTATTATAAGCGTCAGTTGACACTATCAAATTTCGCGTCAAATTGTTGTATGAAAGCATTATTTTGTGCGTGGTTTCTTTTTTGGGGGAATTTGATCAAGTAGTAATTTGAAAGTTGTAACAAGGCTTCAAATTTTCCTTCAAGCATTTGATGCAATTCGTGTATGAAGCCTTGTCACAACTTTCAAATTACTATTTGATCAAATTCCACAAAAAATAGACCACGCACCAAATAGTGCGTTCATACAACAATTTGACGCGAAATTTGACCGTGTGAACCGACCCTTAATAACAACTAGCTTTATTGTTGAGTGGCCGTGTGGGAAGTGTAAATTGCTGGAGAATTTATTTTAATGAACACTGGTGGAAAGATAAATGCCAACTTGGCCACTCGTTTATAAAAAAAAAAATTTGGAAACCTGAACAATTTCAAAATATGTACACTGAAAAGTTCAACAAACTACTTTGGCATTCGGTTTTATAAAGTTTATTTTTATAAGCAAATCGTTTAAAAGAAACGCATTTAAACCAATAATTGCTTGTCTATTTTTACATACTCGCAAACGACTATTTAAAAAAATTTCATAGCGTCTCAAATCTCAAAAAAAAAAATTATATTAAAAAAAAAAACTCAATTATTTTAGATGGCTCTTAACCTATAGACATTTCTGTTACTGGGCAAATGTTTTGAGGGCAATGAAAGATTGAGAACCACTCGGTCAATTAACTCGATGATCGATATAATAGACGAATTCCTTCATGCACGTGGAGAGGCAGTGTCCCAAAACAAGGGCAATGAATACAGACAATTTCATCTGGTAAACAAACAGTTTCCCAGTAGTGGACACAAAACAACTCAGATGACGTCATCAGCGCCCCCAACGTTAATGATCTTCATAGTTCTATGACCACGTGACGTTAAGCTTGGTCACGTGATGATAATAATTTATCATTGTCTGCTGATAGCTTTCCATTTTATATATCCATCTATCCATCCATCTATCTGAAATATTACATTCATTGGAAAGGCCCGAGCTAATGCTCTTTTATGGCCCCGGCAAGTAAGGTACAGGCCTGCCTCATCTGGTGGGCAGTCCCGTAAATCAGACTCTCGACATGGATGGCTGGGAGGACCCCAGTCATGCCAGTCGCCAGCGTTGAGCACTTGGCTAGAAGGTGCTCGATTGTCTCCGGTGCCTGACCACAGTGGCGGCAGCTCGGGTCACGCAATGGGTGTAATCTATTCAAATAGCTGGCAGAGGTCCTTGATCCAGGCTTGGGCCCCCAGTTGGGTCATTGGCCGGTTAGGTTGAGGCTGGGAAGAGCCTTGCCTCGCAAGACAGTCGGCTCTGTCTTGTGGTGGAATCCCCGCATTTCCTGGGATCCATTGAAGGGTCACTTGGCCTCCGTGTGACTGTATGTCTCGCACGAGCTCCATAATTGCGTTCACAATTTTCGTGTTCATAGAGCTCCTCTTCACAATTTCCAGAGCACATTGTGAATCGGTGAACACTACGATGGGTGGAAGTGGTTTGCGTCTAGCTAGTCTGCGGCGCACTTGTTTCAAGCCCATCAATATAGCCTCTATCTCTGCATCAGTTGCAGTGCTATTTGTGCCACTTGGGCCTGAAATCTCCTCAATTGGAGGTATCCCCTTAGGATACTGGATGAGTGCACCGTAACCCGCCCGCTTCTCGCTGGCGAGATAGGAGCCGTCTGTGAAGACTTGCACCATGTCGTCTCCAAAGGCCTCAATTGTGTCTAGTGCGGCTCCCTTTTGCTCATTTTGGGGGCTCGACTTATTAACTGCTGTGTTTGACAGGGTCAGACGGACATCAGGAGGTTCGCAGCTATCCTGAGGTGATCTCTCCTGGATCAGGTGTATTTTCTCCCTGTTTTCTGGTAAAGGGTGCTTATTCTCGAGTGAATAGACCGCATCCATAAAGGAGGGTCTCTTAAGCCTTGTCCGCTTTACCCAGCGGCCTTGAAGTTGAAAACAGGGTTCCGTCTTTTCCATTCGACGGTAACGCTCAACGGTCGTCAGGATAGCCTTGTCTCTTGCGTTCACCATTCGCTCTGCTACTTTTCCGACACACGATGTGAGGGAAATAGGCCGGTAGCTAGACAATTGGTCACTTGGTTTCCCCTCTTTGGGAATAGGGACAATCACCGCTTTTTGCCATGCCTTTGGCAAGGCGCCTGTTGTCCAGGTTTTGTTGACAAAGTCTAGTAATGTGCGTTTTCCCGTTTTGCCCAAATGTGTGAGCATTTCATTACAGACTCTGTCGGGTCCTGGAGCTTTACCTGTTTTGCACTTTCCTAGGGACGTTTGCAGCTCGGCCATTGTAGAGGGTGCCGTGAAAGCCTCTTGGTGTGGGCCCACTCGTTGGGCTCTGCTTCCAGCCTTTCGGAGTTTCCTGATGGTCCGGCTTTCGTCAGTGTCTCTGGCACTTTTGCTCACCCTAGCAAAATGTCGGTTAAGCGCTTCGGCGCGCTTAGCACAGCTAGCCTCTGTGCCAGTTGATGTTTTAAGGGGGCGGATGTTCCGCTGCTTCCCCATGCCAGAGAGGTTATCTAGTAATCGCCAGACCTTCCTTCCGTCCGAGAGGTTGAGGTTTCCACACGTAGTTTCCCACTTGGACTTTTTTGCCCTAAAGACTTCGGCACGGACTTGGGCCGTCAAAAGGTTATACGCTGCTCGAGCTGCAGGTGTTTTCCTCTTTGCGGCCTTCCTCCGTGCTTTTGCTCTTTTCTCCACCAGCGCCTTCAGAGTCTTGTTCCAGTACGGTCTGAAGGTTTGTTTTCCGTTCGTTCTCGGAATTGTTCTCCTTGCCGCCTCGAGAATTTTGCTTATGAGGAGCTCGTACTCCACATTTAAATCGTTCGGTCTTGTTGCATGGGTTTCAGCCAAACTGGCTTCGACCTCTGTTTCGTATTTAGCCCAGTTCGCTTTACGAAACTGCTAGTGCCTTTTTCGAAGGCGTGCCCTGGTGGTAGCTAACAAAATTCTGAGGAGGATCGGTTTATGATCGCTCCCAACCTCCTCCAAGACCTCCAGACTGAGCTTGGACTCAAGGTCCGCTGAAATGAGCATCAGATCTGGTCGGGACTCCGTACTTAGTCCTGTATGTAATAGTGTGGGCACACTACTTTCGTCTTGTAAGCGGATGAGGTTGGTAGTGAGACACAGATCCTCCACGTAACGTCCCGACGCGTTACGTTCAACATACCCCCAGTCCGGTGACTGGGCGTTAAAATCCCCAGCAATTAATTTCCTCTGAAAATGTATGTTATCGCCGATCGGGAGACTGGTCGGGTTGCGGGGTGTGTTGTAGACGTTAGTTATTTCAAAATATTGTTTATTTTTGAAAATTTTGATGGTGAGGGTGTCAGTGCCTTGGCACGACTTCACCTCAAGCAGTTCCATCGGTATGGAGTTTTTGACTGCTGTGGCCAGACCTCTGCAATTTCTGCACTTGCATTTGTAGAGGGAGTAACCTGTGATATGGAACTTCTTACCTTTAAGTAGAGTCTCTTGGAAGAGTGCTACGTCAACGTCCCATTTGTGGAGTAGCTTGGTGATCTCTCCTCCCTTCTGTTTTATGCCACAGACATTCAGTTGTATTATCGATAGGTAAGTGGGGGGGGGGGGCGACCCTTGGCGCCACGCATGCCACGTTCAGTAGTTTTGTCCCCCGTCAGCCTGTCCCCCGACGCTGACGGAAGAGGATTTTGGATTTCCAACCCAGGGGCAGTGATTTCGTCCCCCGCTAGCCTGTCCCCGGACACAGGCGAAGAAGGCAGGGACTGAGCTGCCAGCTCCATGTTTAAAAGTCTAATTGTACTTGCCATGTGTACTTTGCGGGTCTGGGAAGAACGCTCCCCCCCTTAAGGACTAGCTTTGCGTCGCTAGTCCCCTTTCCCAAGGGGTCATTCGGTCAGGACATTAGGCTTTAAGCCGGGTTGTTTAGTTTCAGGTGGTCACCTCCACCCTACTCGTCTGCCACGCCACGTAGAGGCACAACCCTTGTGGACGCCTTCAAGTTTCCTCGAAGACGCGTTCTTCTCGAACCAGTCCATCAATCTCTATCTATCTATCTATCTATCTATCTATCTATCTATCTATCTATCTATCTATCTATCTATCTATCTATCTATCTATCTATCTATCTATCTATCTATCTATCTATCTATCTATCTATCTGTCTATCTGTCTATCTCTCTATCTGTATATCTGTCTATCTGTCTATCTGTCTATCTGTCTGTCTTTCTGTCTGTCTGTCTGTCTGTCTGTCTGTTTGTCTGTCTGTCTGTCTGTCGGTCTGTCTGTCGGTCTATCGATCTATTGATCCATCCATTCATGCATAAACCCACCCACTCATCCATTCATCCAACCACCCACCTATCAAAACGTATGTCCGTCCGTTTGTCAGTCTGTCTTTTCTACAACCCTCTTTCTCTATACCCCCTTTCTCTCTCTCTCTCTCTCTCTCTCTCTCTCTGGCTATCTCTCTCTCTCTCTCTCATTCCAACTCTCTTACTTTTATATCATCTCTTAATCTCCCACGCGTCCTCAGCCACTTCATCCATTTCCTTCCCAGCACATTTTAAAATTCTTTTACTTAATCCAGAAGAGCTTTTCCCAAAGACTTCTTGCCTCTGTCACTTTATCCTCTCACAATCCCTCTCCCCCTCTTTCTTTCCCTCTCTCTCACTCTTTATCTCACTCTATATCACTCTATCTCTCTCTAACTCGCTGTACCTCCTTAATACTAAGATCCGAATTACTCAGAGTGGATCCTTCTCTCATGACGTCATTTTCCCATGATGTTTATAAGCTAACTAAAACAATTTTTTGAGGGCGCTCCTTTAACCCTCCACCCCACCCGAGGGCGCTACTTTAACCTTCCACCCCACCCGAGGGCGTTACTTTAACCCTCCACCCCACCCGAGGGCGCTTCTTTAACACTTCAACTCACCCCCTACCTTTTTTTCTGCTATCCTGTTGAATTGACTTGTTTCGTAGAAAATCTAAAACCTTCAGCTTGAAAACTGTTTTAAAATAACGAATTGTACACCACAATCCTTGGTCTGAAATCCTTCACTTTCCCCTCAAACCTCAGTGTTGTAATCATCTAAATTCGTTCCCCGCCGTGTCCACCTTTGGACTACTACCATCTGGCACCGCAGGCACAACGGATGTCTGCTGGTTTAATAATTATATGTTGCCTCGAGGGCTCTAGGCAATGGTCTGGTGAACCACGTACCCCCCCCCAAGTCTCCGAGCGGCCAGAGCTATTAGCGTCCCATAGATAACATACACTTGACCGAATGAAATCAAAACGGGGAGCTATAGCACCCCCCCCCCCCAAACCCTCCACCCGTACCAGAGAATTGAGTGAGGTACCGTGTGCCAAACCAACTTGGCATCTGTATTGTTAGACTTGATTAAACAATGTAATTAAATCTGGCCTCGTCGCGTGCATGCTTTCAGGGCGGATTTGTTTCGGTTCTTTTCTGAGTTCCACCCCCCCCCCCCCCCCCCCCCGAATCCCTCTCCTCGATTCAAGTTTTTAAACAGTAGCATAAAATACGTTTATAAACCTTCTTTTTTTTCCTGTACAGATACAAACAAATCTGCTCATTGATAAAGCGTATTTCTTAAACGGCAATTATGTGACAACCCCCTTTTGTCTAAATGAATATTTTTATTTCAATCGAGCCGATTCGTTCCCTCTCTTTACAACAACCATTCCCAACAAGGAGACGAGCCTGCCGTGTGTGGGCGAGGGTGCCGTGGTGTGTGGGCGCGGGGGTGCCGAGAGGGCCTCATGTTCTTCCCAGGGAAACAAGTCGCTCCGTTACATGAGCTGTTGTGATTCTCTCACCGTTTAATTCCGCCATTTTGTCCTCACCGGGCCCCTGGCAACCGGCAGCCCACGGCGAACATAAAAGTGTCTATCTGTTTAAAAATGAGTTAGCTGTAAAAAAAAAAAAAAAAAACACCAAAAAAAAATGTTTGTGAGGGATTGCTGATGACGTATAAAGAAGTTATTTATCTTATCGGAGCATTTATGGAAAATGTGCGGCGGAAGAGAGCGTGATTTTATTGCTGCCTGCATTGACGACGTCACGATGCAAGTGTTATGCTGTCACGTGATCTTCTCGGGGGTGGGGGGGAGGTCTTGTGGGAATATTTGGACTGATTTGAAGCCAATGCATTTTTAAATTTTGTGGGTTTGTGGTTTTTCAATAACAGTGCACAAGATGTATGTGTTCAGTTTGAAGGATTTACTTCTGCAGCAGATAAATTTCTGGAAAAGATAAGTGACATTTTATATTAGTTCTAAATAGTTTTAATTTAGTGACTCATTGATAAAAGTTTTGAATTGTGTATAAAATTAATCATATGTTTTGAGAATGTAAGGAAATAACAACACAAAAAAAAGAAAGAAAGAATTGCTTATTATAAGAGTAAATATTACATGATATTTAATCAAATACAAATCATAATTTTTTTTTAAATGAAGAAATAACAGCAAGCGATTTTTGTTATAATAATTAGAAGACTTGTTTTTAAGTATATTTTTCCTGCCATAATTAATTCGTTGTGTAGCATTTGAACATTGGGGGCTACAGTGTTGGAACTTTTTTTTACATTAGCTGGCTCGTAAGCCCGAACGACCTAACGGGTATATTTAAGTATGTTATCTTGTATCACTACGGCTCTTCGGTCCCCCTACTCTGTTAACAAAAGCTGGCACATTGCGTCCTCATCCACATGACACTTTCTGCCGGGAGGTCAATATTGATTTGTGACAATTGTGCTAAAGCGCAGGGGACATTTTGGGCGCACGGCGTGAAAATATCGACATTCTGGAATTTACTCTCCTATTCTGTAGACCCGCTGCTTAAGAGGGAAACAATGTCGCTTAAAGTCAGATGATATCTGATGAAAGAAATAAACAAATGATCCAACGTGTTTTGTCGCCGTTTTAATTAAAATCAACACCTTTAAATTGCTTGATAAATATTTGAGACCGCCTCCCCTGGTATCGCTGTTACACCATCTATGACGTTGTACAGGTAGACACCAGGTACACGGGGTTGTCTCCAGCCGTATTAATTCCAGGAGAATGCCAGTGTGTCTGGGACGCTACAAGCATTCACGACCAGAGCGTCGGTTGAATCCCACAGCGGCAGTCAGAGTATGGGTCTAAAGCTCTAATGACAGCAATTTGGAAATAAAAACCGTTCATGCAACGCCGATTGAGTTAAATGACTACACGTAGTGGGCCGTTGTAATGTAGACTGCACTTCTAGAGCTTAATTATTCGACGGTGTACATTGCGTTGTGGGAGTTATGGGAAATCAAGTTTATGACTACATGACATTGTGGGATTTATGGGAAATTAAGTTTATGACTACATGACATAGTGGGATTTATGGGAAATTAAGTTTATGACTACATGACATTGTGGCAATTAGGTTTATGACTACATGACAGTGTGGAATTTTAGGGAAATTAAGTTTATGACTACATGACATTGTGTTAAATTAAGTTTATGTATACATGACATTGTCGTAAATTACGTTTATGACTACATGACATTGTGGAATTTTAGATAAATTAAATTTATGACTACATGACATTGTGGTAAATTAAGTTTATGACTACATGACATTGGGGTAAACTAAGTTTATTACTACATGACATTGTGGTAAATTAAGTTTATGACTACATGACTTTGTGTTAAATTAAGTTTATGACTACATGACATTGTGGGTAATTTATGGGAAATTATTTTTTTTTAAATACGGGATAAAGGGGTGCAATGATTTTAATGTTATGCAGTTAACTTTTTGTGATGGGGTTCGCTTAATTCATTGTGTGTGTGTATGTGTAAAAATCACCTCTTAACTCTAAGTGACCCATTTATCGTTTCTAATTTTAGAAGACAAATGTCAAGGTTGCATGTGACGTTTGGTGTCCCGGTGTCTCTAGTGGCATATGTCAGCAATCTAAAGTAACTGAAACCACCATGACAAAAGAATGACGTCTCTGACAAAACAATGACGTCTCTGACAAAACAATGACCTCTTTGACAAAACAATGACCTCTTTGACAAAACAATTACCTCTTTGACAAAACAATGACCTCTTGGACAACAAATGACATGCGTCCAACTTTTGTTTAGATTACAGCGAAACCTGTTATGGCTGTCCAGAACTCTCAACCTATTTTAGACCCACTGATTTCATGTGGAATTTAAGACCCTTTCAAGGTTGAGCTTGGTAGACACTATGAAGTCTATTTTAGACATTTTTGGTCTTACTTGGTATTCTAGACCCACTTATTTCATGAGGAATTTAAACCCTATTAAGGCATCGGGCCTGGTAAACACTATGAAGTCTAGTTAAGACACTTTTGGTCTTACGTGGTATTTTAGACCCTTTCAACTCGCGGGATACGTTTGACCCATTGATAACACAGAGTTCTAGGTGCAGTTCCTTCCATTTCAATAACTGCAGAGTGAATAAAACTAGGTCAGAACGACACAACTCAGTATCAAGAACAAGTAAGTATGGTCTCGCCTGTTTCAGTCGCAGCCATTATCTCTATACTACAGTCATACGAGTTTGCCCCCCCCCCCCCCACCATTAATTTGCAGGAAAGCCAAAACGGTTTTGACTGGGTCAAACAGATGTTCCAAAACTGTGTGAGCGTGCCCCCCACCCACTTTTTCCTTTTTATGAGGTCAAAAGGGGTGGGGTAGAATGAAATAGGAAATGACTTTCATGTGAAACACAGCCAAGTTTCTTTCTTCCAAATTACTTCTTGGTGAAAGTCAAGATTGTGTTTGGGTCAAAAAAGTGTGAGAACCCCAGAAGTCATTCTAAGGAAATGGTTTCCATTTATAAACAGTGTCTTCCCCCCCACCCAATCTTTTTACGCCCCTTCTTTCCTTTAAGGGCCTAGTCATCGGTAATTGACCAAATATAGGGCTCTGTGACAGAGCGGTAATGCTTTCCTTCGTCATTGTAAATTATTCACACAGTAATGGCGTTTTTAACTCGGTCCTTTGACGTATGAGCCCGAACACAACAAGAATGGTGGCACGGCACAGATGCTAACCTGCTAGCGATCTCTACTCGGGGCTTTCACAATCGTATAGGAGATAACAAAAATTAATTAATTTTAAATGATTCCCCTTATAATCGATATGTTAATAATTATTTTTATAAGGGTTGAGGGCGTTATACTCTAGCTTTATTTTCTTTAAAAAAAAACACAAGTAACAATGTACCGCTACGTAGAATAAAGGAATTTTTTTTTTAAAATGTTCTATAATTTCTAAATTGTGTGATAAAGTGAGGGGGATGGTAGCACGGGATTTACTTCTCGAACACAGTGACGCCTGTCTTGAAATGTGTTGAGAACGAGGAATTGTGTCGTAAGTGAATTGATCAGATGTCTTGAAATGTGTTGAGAACGAGGAATTGTGTCGTAAGTGAATTGATCAGATGTCTTGAAATGTGTTGAGAACGAGGAATTGTGTCGTATGTGAATTGATCAGATGTCTTGAAATGTGTTGAGAACGAGGAATTGTGTCGTAAGTGAATTGATCAGATGTCTTGAAATGTGTTGAGAACGAGGAATTGTGTCGTATGTGAATTGATCAGATGTCTTGAAATGTGTTGAGAACGAGGAATTGTGTCGTATGTGAATTGATCAGATGTCTTGAGATGTGTTGAGAACGAGGAATTGTGTCGTAAGTGAATTGATCAGATGTCTTGAAATGTGTTGAGAACGAGGAATTGTGTCGTAAGTGAATTGATCAGATGTCTTGAAATGTGTTGAGAACGAGGAATTGTGTCGTATGTGAATTGATCAGATGTCTTGAGATGTGTTGAGAACGAGGAATTGTGTCGTATGTGAATTGACCAGATGTCTTGAAATGTGTTGAGAACGAGGAATTGTGTCGTATGTAAATTGATCAGATGTCTTGAAATGTGTCGAGAGCGAGGAATTGTGTCGAAAGTGAACTGATCAGGGGCCCATATCTGGAAGAGCTCTTGCCCAAATTGTTGTTTGAAGGCTTCGCAGTTTCCAAACTAATGGCGCAACATGCAAATGTTGGCTCCCTCCCCCACCCCGGGGTGCACCTTTAGCATGGCGCCACCCATCATTCTGACAACGAGGGTGTTAATTTAATGAACTATGTTTTTTTTTAATGTTGACAGAGTAACAATTGAACGTTGTTGACAAATTATAACAGTGATCATAAGGGCTGTTTTATTAATGGTAATTTAATGTTTGGTGGGAATTACTCTCACGCACAAACACGCACACATACACACACACCAAGGCACACACAAACACACACGCACACATATACACACACACCAACGCACACACAAACACACACGCACTTGAATGTCATCCGAGGTCCAGTCCGTGTGGGAGGCACTGGCCAGTGTTAAGAAGCTGTGGGGGTGTGTGGGTGTGGGGGTATTGGGAGGCGTTGCCCTGAGTTAACAAGTTAGGTAAACAGAGACCCGGAGGTTGAGTCAACAAATTTACCCTGGGCCTGGCCAGCTGCATGATGTCATAAACTACGCCCCTGATGGGTCAATGAGCCCCGTTAATTCTAAACTGACGTGATCCGAGGCATTATGGGATAAAGGGAGAAAATGGCCGTCGTGTTTTGTGGCGGGGGACGACCATGTCCTGCTCTCGGCGCATGCGTCAACTGTAATCCAACTGTCAAAACGAATCAATCGCCTGTTCACGTGATCTAAGAACAAAATCACAAATCCATATGACACATATTTTTTTTTTATTACTCAAACACATTTTTGTTCCCTTCCTTCCTCTTTTCTAAAATTTCTCCTCAATTTTTTTTAATCGCCAAATCCTGTATATGACAAACCCAAATTGTCCAGATTTCTAATCCTTTAAAAAAAATGTATTTCGTTTGCCTTGCCATTAAGGAACATTAAATATCTTTTGACGCCTAGTTTGACGGTGAGCCTAGCCCAGTGGTTCTCAACCTGTGGGTCGCGACCCCTTTGGGGGTCGCACGACCCTTTCCCAGGGGTCGCCTAAGACCATCTGAAAACACATATTCTTTGCAGTTATTGCGTAGCAACGAAAATAATTTTGTGGCTGGGTGTCGCCACAACATGAGGAACTGTATTAAAGGGTCGCGGCATTAGGTAGGTTGAGAACCACTGGCCCAGCCCTAGACTGGGACACCGCGCTACATAAGACCACTGTAACAATAATAATTAATAATAATGATTGTAAAACCTTGAGATTTTTAAGGCTTTACTCAAGGCTATATTCAAGGCTATATTCAAGGCTAAATTGAAGGCTAAATTGAAGGCTAAATTGAAGGCTAAATTGAAGGCTAAATTGACGGCTAAATTGACGACTAAATTCAAGGCTTAATTTCAGAACAATTTTTCTTTTAAAATAAATTTGCATCACACGTAGTCTTCATTACATATACAATAAATTATTCAGATGTTAAATTCAGGGAGGGCTTAACATGAACACTAAACTAAAGTTATAAACTTGGCACTTGTTCAAGGACGGTATAAACCAAAAAAAAATCAAAACGTGCTATGTCGTCTCAACAGGCTGATGACCGCGGTGCTACCTCTGAGTGGTCGGTAGCAATATGAGGCAACAAGACACCGAGATGGCAAGTGGGCTTTTCAACCACCGGTCGCGATACTCCTATGTAATGTTTAACACGGCCACATGTCTGCCGAGAGTGAAAAAAAAACAACAGAAATCAGTTGTTAAATGCGTGGATTGAATTAACCTTGTTGACCCTCCCCTCCCCCACGCCCCGGGGGCCAGAAACGCACTGACTGTCACAATGCAAACACCGTGGCTGTTCCAGTCCGTTATTTTCGCGGTGTGTTTAGGTTATTTCATTACGGTGCTGTTTTTTTCCGCTTGATTAGTTTGATGACGAAGAGATTATCGGTCGGCATAGCAACCAACAGCTGAACAATTTTTTTAATATTTTTTTTATTATTATCATTGCTCGCGCAGAATGCAATTGTCAGATCCGGTTTTCACGTGTTAAATGAGCAGACGCGGGGAAGAACAAGCGCTTCCCGTGTTACTCGTCGTCATAGAAACCCGAACGTGTGATTTATGCTCGACCTATCCATCCTTTTATGCCGAGGGGGCCGTCCATCCTTTCATGCCGAGGGGGCCGTCCATCCTTTCATGCAGAGGGGGCCGTCCATCCTTTCTTGCCGAGGGGGCCGTCCATCCTTTCATGCCGAGGGGGCCGTCCATCCTTTCATGCCGAGGGGGCCGTCCATCCTTTCATGCCGAGGGGGCCGTCCATCCTTTCATGCCAAGGGGCCGTCAATCCTTTCCATGCCGAGGGGGCCGTCCATCCTTTCATGCCGAGGGGGCCGTCCATCCTTTCATGCCGAGGGGGCCGTCCATCCTTTCATGCCGAGGGGGCCGGCGTGGCTAAACGTATGATTTAGGCGCGTCCCTCAAAATTTATGGTTGCAAATGAAATTTACCCGCCTTCTAGACGTGCTCGCGAACCATGTAAGAGAAAAGATCCCTTTTTGATGAGTTCACTTGTGCATATTGGTCTCGAGGCACTTTGCGCACTTTATGGCGCATTCATACGGGGGGTGGCGGGTGGTTCGATTCTCGGTTGCAGTTTTCGGGTTGTGCACCTTTCTTTTTTGGGGGGGACACACAGACCGATGGCTTGTCTAGACATGATGACCAGACCAGACGAGTTATGAGATCGCCTGGACACCGGAAAAACATTAAATGGCATGCGGATGGTGTAGAAATTTCTCCCGGTGCTTGGCTACCCTTGTCCCTTTCAAACACATCAAACATGGGAGTATATATTTGTAAGTTGCATGAAAAATGAAACGTTATAAGGCTGTGTCGTTTGCTTGCAAAGAAAACTGTGTCATTTATTGGACTTTGTGTTCCGGACAGTTTGAGTAAAGTAGTCTAGAAACAATCGCAACCAAATCACTCTGTGTTGGTGTGTATCTTATGTCTTATGTGTGTGTAATGTGATAAATAAATATGTATTTGTGTGTATCTGTAATGTTATAAATCACTATCTATTGGTGTGTATCTGTTATGTGATAAATCACTATCTATTGGTGTGTATCTGTAATGTTATAAATCACTATCTATTGGTGTGTATCTCTAATGTGATAAATCACTATATATTGGTGTGTATCTGTTATGTGATAAATCACTATCTATTGGTGTGTATCTGTATTGTTATAAATCACTATCTATTGGTGTGTATCTGTTATGTGATAAATCACTATCTATTGGTGTGTATCTGTTATGTGATAAATCACTATCTATTGGTGTGTATCTGTAATGTTATAAATCACTATCTATTGGTGTGTATCTGTTATGTGATAAATCACTATCTATTGGTGTGTATCTGTAATGTTATAAATCACTATCTATTGGTGTGTATCTGTTATTTGATAAATCACTATCTATTGGTGTGTATCTGTTATGTTATTAATCACTATCTATTGGTGTGTATCTGTTATGTGATAAATCACTATCTATTGGTGTGTATCTGTAATGTTATAAATCACTATCTATTGGTGTGTATCTGTTATGTGATAAATCACTATCTATTGGTGTGTATCTGTTATGTGATAAATCACTATCTATTGGTGTGTATCTGTTATGTTATAAATCACTATCTATTGGTGTGTATATGTAATGTAATAAATCACTATCTATTGGTGTGTATCTGTAATGTGATAAATATCACTATCTATTGGTGTGTATCTGTAATGTTATAAATCACTATATATTGGTGTGTATCTTTAATGTTATAAATCACTATCTATTGGTGTGTATCTGTTATGTGATAAATCACTATCTATTGGTGTGTATCTGTAATTTTATAAATCACTATCTATTGGTGTGTAACTCTAATGTGATAAATCACTATATATTGGTGTGTATCTGTTATGTGATAAATCACTATCTATTGGTGTGTATCTGTAATGTTATAAATCACTATCTATTGGTGTGTATCTGTTATGTGATAAATCACTATCTATTGGTGTGTATCTGTTATGTTATAAATCACTATCTATTGGTGTGTATCTGTTATGTGATAAATCACTATCTATTGGTGTGTATCTGTAATGTTATAAATCACTATCTATTGGTGTGTATCTGTTATGTGATAAATCACTATCTATTGGTGTGTATCTGTTATGCTATAAATTACTACCTATTGGTGTGTATCTCTAATGTGATAAATCACTATCTATTGGTGTGTATCTGTAATGCTATAAATCACTATATATTGGTGTGTATCTGTAATGTTATAAATCACTATCTATTGGTGTGTATCTGTTATGTGATAAATCACTATCTATTGGTGTGTATCTGTTATGTTATAAATCACTATCTATTGGTGTGTATCTGTTATGTGATAAATCACCATCTATTGGTGTGTATCTGTTATGTGAAAAATCACTATCTATTGGTGTGTATCTGTTATGTGATAAATCACTATCTATTGGTGTGTATCTGTTATGTGATAAATCACTATCTATTGGTGTGTATCTGTAATGTGATAAATATCACTATCTATTAGTGTGTATCTGTAATGTTATAAATCACTATACATTGTGTGGGAGAGAAATTGTGTGGAAGAGAAATTGTGTGGAAGAGTGGAAGAGATGTTGTGTGGGAGAGACGTTTTGTGGGAGAGATATTGTTTACTCAAATAATGAGCGTTGATTGAACATATGTTACAGAAAACTGGTCATGAATAGCTCAAATTGATTTGAATAAGGTAGCCTCTCCCTCAGGGGTTCTTAGCCTGTGGGTCGCGACCCCTTTCGGGGTCGAGCGACCTTTTCACTGGGGTCACCTAAGACCATCAGAAAATACGTACACTCCACAGTTATGTAGCATCAACGAAAATGGTTGGGGGTCGCCCCAACATGAGGATCTGAAATAAATGGTCGCAGCATTAGGAAGGTTGAGAGCCACTGGTCTACCTGAATAAGTCACATGATCTCATTAGTTAATGCAGAATAGAAATAAGAGAAAGTCGAAGATCAGCACACTGCGTATAAAGTTTTCTTAAGTTGCGTGTGGGTAAGGTGGATAAGCTTGTAACCCCAGAGACTTGCGAATTTTTCGAGCATACGGCTTTGAACGACCAGAACTATATCTCAATATATTACAGGCGCGTTGCTGAACACCTTCCTTGGCTTGGTTTTACATTTTTAAATTGAATTTGCAGTCAACGTTTCTAAAGGTCAGCGCCCCACAATGTCAAGACTCTGGTAACGAAATTATGTTAAACAAATACTATTTACCGCGATTCCTTTCTTTTTGTGCGTTGTTTTTGATTGTTTTGTCTTTGTATGTGTGGGTGGGTGGGGGTGGGAGGGGGGCTGTATTGATCTAAGTTACGCAAAGACGTCAACGGTTCCCAATTGCGAGCCTCTTAAATCAAATTTGTTTTAACTATATTAAAATTAGTGTTCGAGGTTGAAAAACATTGTTACTGTCTGGTGGAGAATCGAAAATGTCGACATTATAACCAGGGCGGCTTTATAGTGGACGGATTCGTTGACCATCTCATTCGGTGTCGATTACTTAACACGAGAGAGTAGCGTAGAAATGAAGGAATTAATTTGTTATATGTTTTTGTATTAAGAGCGATTCTCACATTGTCTAAATTCACAAACACCTGCACTGCTTGTCTATGACACGACTTCTAATGTGCACAGAAGACAAAGATATTTATTGTGATCTAAACTTTTTCTTCCAAAGGTTAGGGGCGCGGGTACTCTCACGGCAGGAAGGGCCAAATTGAGAAATCGATTCCGTCATTGTTGTATCGAAGCCTCGGGAGGTCAGCACCGTGCGTGCGTGAACATTCGGAAACACCTTAATTCAAATGTGAAACTGAAGGGAATAACCCACACTTTATCAGTGACGATTTCAAACAATGAACCTTTATGCAGTGAGCTCTCGACGTGGAAGCTATTAAGTGTGACAACTTGAGAGCAGGCGTCTTTACATGAACGCATCAAAATGGAACAGAGCACAACGATGCAGCAGGAGATGATCACAGACGCCGTCCTGCAGACGCACGCCGAACAGAGCTGCCACCACGTCCAGGACATTCCAGGTTTCGTGAGCAATGAAACAAGCCGGGGGCTCCTGGATTTCTCCACTCGCTTCAGCCAGGTTCACGGCTACATCGCCGTGGCCGTCTGCCTGTTTGGGGTTTTGGCCAACTCGGCTAACATCCTCGTGCTGACCCGCAGGAACATGGCGTCCAGCACCAACACACTCCTTCTCTGGCTGGCCGTGGCTGATCTCCTGACAATGTTGGAGTACCTTCCGTTCGCTCTTCACTTCTACGTCATGGACCCCGGGGACCCATCCCGCCCCCCGTTCAGTTCGCCTCAGTTTTACTGGATCTGCTTCCTGCTGTTTCACGCCAGCTTCAGCATAGTCTGCCACACCGTGGCCATCTGGCTGACCATCGCGCTGGCCATATTTCGCTATATCTACATCTGCATGCCCACCAGCGGTGTCCACTACTGCAGTCAGCGGCGAGCTCGTTGCGTCGTACTTGTTGTGATTCTACTAACTCTGGTCATATGTATCCCCAACTGTGCCGTGAACTCCTACGACAGCGTTTCCATCGAAGCATCCAACAGTAGTGAACCCACCGCCCAGTCACACATGCTTGCAGCAATGAGCTCGACAAATCTCCCGATCGAAACCACCGCCCGCGCGCCTTCAATCACCGTCTACTACTACCCAACTATACGTCAAAAAACGCCAGCAGACGAGATCCTCGTACAAGGTAACAATTGGCTGCAGGCCGTCTTGATCAAACTCGTCCCGTGCTTCATGCTGACCACTCTGACGCTCCTGCTCATCCACGCCCTGCACAAAGCCTACAGGAAGAGACTGAAGCTTAAGTCCCAAGGACGCAAAGCCGAATCCGAAAAGACGGGAGAACACAACAGGATCACGAGGATGCTGCTGGCCATCGTCGTCCTGTTCACCCTTACCGAGCTCCCCCAGGGCATCCTGACCTTGATGAACATTTTCGTGACGTGTTTCACCAACGTCGTGTACTTCAAGCTCGGTGACCTGTTCGACCTGATGGCCCTGACCAACAACGCCGTCAACTTCGTCCTCTACTGCACCATGAGCACGCAGTTCAGAGCGACCTTCGCCGCCATCTTCTGTCCCCGTGAAACGGTGCGGCCCAAGTGGTTGAAGCTTCGACTAGTCCATTCTAGAAACGTCGATTCCAATTCCTTCGAAGTTTCGGAGGTTTCGAGAACTCCCCGGGACAACAGAAACGGATGCCTGTCCCGGAGCGTCGAGTTCACCGAAACGGATGTGATAAGCAAAGGCATGGATGATCAGACGGACACGTGTGATACCCCCGGAAGTTTTGACAAACTCACCCTCACTTTGGAGAGCGATAACAAAAACAATGACCTGGACTGTCCCCCGACCTACAGTGACGTATAACCGATCAAATATGACCTTCAAACTAGCCCAATGTACAAAAAAAACAAACAAAGTAGATACAAACTATACATTTGTGGATTTGCTGTGTGTGAATAATGTATTTAAAAATCATTAGTGATACAAAAGGATGTTTTTCGAAATTCAAAATGTTGATTTTGCGCCAAGATCTTCAAGGAGGGAAATATTTTTGCTCTGGCTTGATTTTAGGAGGGAGCTGGGTGAAGGCCGCAGTGAACCAATATTTTTCTTCCCGGTTACCAAATTTATTTACTTAAAAGTATTTGATGACTCGTATTCCCAAGAGACACTGTATTGTCACGATCGATGCGACTTTAGCTCGGAGCTCAGCCTTAAGCTCGGGGACTACAAACTCTATTATTCAGCCAATGGCGTTGGTTATGGACCAGGTTTTGTTTGTCCCAACGAGTCACTAGTCACGCGCACCAATTACACCGAAAGTACCGCGTTATGATTACTGTGAAACAAATAATCTTGTGTACATGCCTGGTCCAACATTTTTGCTTCACCAACGTCATCCCACCCCCAATCACTTGTATCCTCCGTTTAACTTACTAACCACCCCGCCCCCCCCCCAACTCCGACTCCTCTCTTTCTTTCCTACCAAATCAAATAGTGTATTTTATTTTTGAGTGTCGGCTGCCATTGAGGCAGCGATTCTGATGCGAAGAAATCCAATTCGACGGAAGAGTACTTGAAGACTCTCTTTGGAAATGGGATTGGGGAGAATACCCTGTACGTACAATAGCGACTGAACAATCTGCGCTTGAGTTTATTTGAAAACTGGAGAAGAAGAAAAGAACACATTGGATTTGTTGGGGGAAAAAATATATCAACAAATTTTAAGCCTACTTCTGTGTTCAAAAATAAATGTTTTTAATGATTATATTATTGTGTTTATTGAGACGGTGGGTCTACAGTTGTTTTTGGGGCCGCGCGCTTCAGAACCGCTGCTTCAATGCAGTAAATATTTACATAACAACTACTTAACCAATGCTCTATATGGCGTGATCTCCATAATAGCAATGTGTAGCAATAATGATACGTTCTATCGAACTGTGATGTTAACTTTATCAGATTAATGTTAGGTTCTAAATGAGATGAAAATTATTTGTATACTCCTTGGTTTAGATACGATGGGCCAATTTGCTCTGAGCCCTGAACCATTGTTGCAGTGTCACGGCGTAACGGTGTCACGGGGTAACGGTGTCCGGACTAACGGTGTCCGGACTAACGGTGACACGGAGTAAAGGTGTCACGGAGTAACGGTGTCCCGGAGTAACGGTGTCCCGGAGTAACGGTGTCACGGAGTAACAGTGTCAAGACCTAAAGGTGTCACGGAGTACGGTGTCACGGAGTACGGTGTCAAGACCTAAAGGTGTCACGGAGTAACGGTATCACGGAGTACGGTGTCAAGACCTAAAGGTGTCACGGAGTACGGTGTCACGGGGTAATGTTGGCACCAAGTAACAGTGGCACGAAGAAGTAACGGTGGCACGAAGAATTAATGATGGCACGAAGATGTAACGGTGGCACGAAGAAGTAACGGTGGCACGAAGAAGTAACGGTGGCAGATTTCGGGGAATGAAGAGCCAAAAACAAAGTTTGAGACCTGAGTCTCTGAAGGACACGTCGCGCCGTCCTGTAAGAGCGGAATGGAGCAATTGTACGGATAATTTAAATTACAGCCCGTTCTTCGTCCATCTCTGGGGACGGTGTAACCCGAATCCTTGAATCTCGAGGACGGAATGTGAAGGCGAACGAGCCCTTTGAAATCTCTGATTGTCTCATCGGGATGGTCGATCTGTTTACCCTTAAATTACACATCAATCGGTACAGATGACCTCCTGGATATTTACGCCCGTGAACAACAGCGACAGAAAGCTGCTGTCTTCATGACGTGCTAAAACATGGCTTAGACTTGTTGCTACTCGTCGTTATGGTTTTTCTCCGTTCCTGTAGAGTTCATGTTCCAATTAAATGAATATGAACAGAATCTTTTTTTTTTTAGACCGATTCATTTTTAGTATTCATGGTGGAAGTCTTATTTGACGTTTTTCAGAAACAAAATTTATTTTCATGTTTCACTCGTTTTTATACTGTAAGATGCTTGATAATTTTTTTTAATTTATTTATTTTGTGTCTTTGTGTATTTTTTTTAATGCTATTATTATTAGACAAATCAAAAGAGAGACACAATAGTTTAAAATTCCTTCGTCTGAAAAAATTATTATGACATTTTTAAATTATTTTTTTTGTTAAATGCAACTATACCATTAATGAGCAATATTCTTTTGATTATTTACGTTGCATGAAATGAATTAATTTCTTTTTAGATCTCTCTAAAATCTAAAATTAAATCACTGTCTCATATTATTTATCTTGGACACTAAATAATTTAGCTCAGTGAATAAATCAATGAGGATCTCTTAAATAATTATTTTTCCCCTCTAACTTACACTTTGTTGCACAGACCCAAATTTTTTTATTTTTCGCGCATAATGTCAAAAAATATCGATTGTCTCCTAGACGGACTAACATGTCATTTATAAGTTGTGTGAGAAACAATTGAGCTCTCTGCCTGTACGAAATAATTTAATAATGTCACTTCATCTTGTCATTTCTTGAAAAAAAATTGTAATAACTTCGTCATAGTTGTCAATTGACCAAAATGATGTTAACTTTTCAAAATGTATATTTACTTATAACTACTGTGAACAATATACGCCATTCATTCCATCGCCGGTCCTCGGCCAAGATTACTTTGACTAACAATAAGAACACATCCGACGGGTATAGATAACTCTGGTCTTAGAGACAATGAAGACGTTATGACAGCTATAAACAGAGCATGGACAAACTTGAATGACTTAATGGATGGTACAGGGCATCGGGGTAACGAAGCTGCTGGACAGTACCTTCATGATCTACTGTATACTGAATCGCATGCGCATTACTTTATCACGTTCAGAGCACATTGCTTGTTGATCAGATACACCATTAAGGCCCATTAGAGCAATTGTGGGGCATCAGAAAGTCAAATCATTAAGCCCCTTTAGAGCAATTGTGTGGCATCAGAAAGTCAAATCATAAAGCCCCATTAGAGCAATTGTGTGGCATCAGAAAGTCAAATCATTAAGCCCCATTAGGGCAATTGTGTGGCAACAGACAGTCAAATCATTAAGGCCCATTAGGTCAATTGTGTGGCATCAGAAAGTCAAATCATTAAGCCCCATTAGGGCAATTGTGTGGCATCAGACAGTCAAATCATTAAGGCCCGAATAGAGCAATTGTCTATCATCAGAAAGTCAAATCATTAAGCACCATCAGAGCTTTTCAACTGTGTAGCTTAGAAAAGCTCAGGCCTGACAGATTCATGTAGGTTTTGCAGTCACCTTCTCAACTTATATCTATCAAGTACTGACTAGTCTTAAGAAAACATTCCCATCCATTGTTTATGTCCAAAAATATTTGTCACTTATCCGCTGTTGACGTCACCACATTTTTTTTATGGTTTTGTTCCCCAGAGTATCTTTTTCGGATCCCGAAATGGAAACATCTTAATTTGTTTAACACTTTCCAAAACTCGGGCCATGTGTGTGGACTTAGATCTATTTAAGACTACACATACAAAGGTCTACGCTACCTTTCAGAAGTGAAACACTTAGTGTAGCAAATTTAGTCTGTTATAGCGTTAGCTTTCGATAAAACTTATTGTAAGGTGTTTCTAAGTAGTGGGCACTGGTATAGCTCCAGCTTTCAATAGCCCTTGTTATTGGGTGTTTCTACGTAGAGGGCACTGCTATAGCACTAGCTTTCAGTAGCCCTTATTATTGGGAGTTTCTAAGTAGAGGGCACTGCTATAGCACTAGCTTTCAGTAGCCCTTATTATTGGGTGTTTCTAAGTAGAGGGCACTGCTATAGCTCTAGTTTTAAATAGCTCTTATTAATGAGTGTTTCTAAGTAGAGGGCACTGCTATAGCACTAGCTTTCAGTAGCCCTTATTATTGGGTGTTTCTAAGTAGAGGGCACTGCTATAGCACTAGCTTTCAGTAGCCCTTATTATTGGTTTTTTCTAAGTAGAGGGCACTGCTATAGCTCTAGTTTTAAATAGCTCTTATTAATGAGTGTTTCTAAGTAGAGGGCACAGCTGTACATGTTCGAAAGCTGTTTATGATTGTACATATCAGTTGATGTTATAAAACTCTGTTTGCAGCTGTTTTAATCGAGGACATATATTATATATAAATAACATATGTGTACGCGTATATCTAATAATTTACTTTTTATATGATTTACGCCCAGAAACCTTCTTTATTGATGAATGTGCATATTTTATAAAGACTTTTAGGTCAATTTTGTTACTAAAAAAATGTATGTATGCCTTGGTCCTATTGTTGAATACCCCCCACACACGCCAAATAGATCTAGTACAGCCTCATTAAGCCTTTACATTCATACTACAACCCGATCACTGTGGTGTTCTTGTTGGTGTATTATGCGCTATTTGAAACTCGTCATAATGATGGGGTATTTGTTATGATGAAGTTGAGATAAAATATAATGTAGATATATATATTAAAAAAAAAACAAGTCTTCTTTTCAAATCAATTGAATGTCTGAGACGAGAGGCTGACCTTAAATGTAAATATCGGTAACAATTATCAACTTGATTTAAATGAATGACTTCCGTGTTTGTGTGTCAAAGTGTGATTCTCTCTATCTCCTCTTGGCAGACTTCTGTTCATCTAACTCCAGCCCATTTTGATGTACGTAACAACTGTCTATATGTGTTTTTTTGTCTTAACACATTGCATCTGTCGTGGGGTCCTATTGTTTTGTCGTGTAGTTTTGTCGTGTAGTTTTGTCGTGTAGTTTTGTCGTGTAGTTTTGACGTTAAAATATTATGCAAATGGTACAACAGTTTTAATAACGTAAAAAAATAATTATGTCAAACAACGCCGAATGGGCAGATAATTTTTACAAAATGTATGGGTAGAGTCATTATTTCACAATTAACATTTTGAATCAGTTTAAACAGTGTGCTAGCTTACACAGCATACTAGTTTACACAGTGTGATAGCATACACAGCACACTAGTTTACTCAGCACACTAGCTTACACAGCACACTAGTTTACACAGCACACTAGTTTACAAAGCACACCAGCTTACACAGCACACTAGTTTACACTGCACACTAGCTTAAACAGCACACTAGCCTACACAGCATACTAGCTTACACGGCATACTACCTTACACATCATACTAGCTTACACAGTGTGCTAGCATACATAGCACACAAGCTTACATATCACATTAGCTTACACAGTCCACTAGCTTACACGGCACACTAGCTTACATAGCACACTAGCTTACACAGCACACTAGCTTACACGGCCCACTAGCTTACACAGCACACTAGCTTACACAGCACATTAGCTTACGCAGCATACTAGCATATACAGCACACTCGCTTACACAGCACACTCGCTTACACAGCACACTAGCTTAAACAGCGCAGTAACTCACACAGTGGGCATCGAATGAGAATAATTGATTTGCCTGAATTTTCAAGCCAAAGTTCTGTGAGCTCGTTGTAAAATTCATTTGACATTCCATTTAGAATAGTTAACATCTGTACGGCGCATTTTAACAAATTAATCTTACTGTCAATGTTTTACAACAACAGTTACAGCATTACAACACAAGTGCCCCTTCTACCTGCTCCTACCACTTTTACCTGGTCCTTCGTCGCTTTCTTTCTTCATATATATATACCTCCATGTTACCCTTTTCTCCTAGAAATATATCTCTATTTGACATTTTCTTCCTACATATACATCTATTGACCCTTTGTTCTTTTATATACCTCTATTTGACCCTTTCTTCTTAAATATACCTCTACTTGACCCTTTCTTCCGACACAACCGACATCTCCATCTTCTTGTCCCCATCTCTACCTCTACAATCTCCAACTACCAGCCCCAACCCCCCTCTGAATTGCCAGCTCCCACTACCAACCTTAAATCCACTTACTTCCACCCTTTCCCTCTACCAGTCCCAATCAACATCCACCTGCTCCAATCACTCTCTACCTCCTGCCCCAATCACTTTCTACCTCCTTCCCCAATCACTTTCTACCTCCTGCCCCAATCACTTTCTACCTCCTGCCCCAATCATTTTCTACCTCCTGCCCTAATCACTTTCTACCTCCTTCCCCAATCACTTTCTACCTCCTGCCCCAATCACTTTCTACGTCCTGCCCCAATCTCTTTCTACCTCCTGCCCAAATCATTTTCTACCTCCTGCTCCAATCACTTTCTACCTCCTGCCTCAATCACTTTCTACCTGCCCAAATCACCTGCTACCTGCCTAAATCACCTTCTACTTGCCCCAATCACCTACTATCTGCCCCAATCACCTTCTACCTGCCCATATCACCTTCCCCCCGCCCAAATCACCTACTATTTGCCCCAATCACCTTCTACGTGCCCCATCACCTTCCACCTGCCCCAATCACCTTCCACCTACCTCAAACACGTCCACTTGTCCCACTCACCTACTCCCCCTCAAAATCACCTTCTACCTTCCCCAGTCACCTTCTACCTCCCCCAATCACCTTCTACCTGCCCCTATCACCTTCCACCCGCCCAAATCACCTATCTGCCCCAATCACCTTCTACCTGCCCCTATCACCTTCTACCTGCCCCAATCACCTTCCACCTGCCTCAATCACCTTCCACTTGACCCACTCACATACCCCCCCTCAAAATCCCCTTCTACCTTCCCCAATCACCTTCTACCTTCCCCAATCCCCTTCTACCTTCCCCAATCACCTTCTACCTTCCCCAATCACATTCTACCTGCCCCAATCACCTTCTAACTGCCCCACTCACCTTCTACCTGCCCCAATCACATTCTAACTTCCCCAATCACCTTCTACCTTCCCCAATCACCTTCTACCTACCCCAATCACCTTCTACCTGCCCCAATCACCTTCTACCTGCCCCAATCACATTCTACCTGCCCCAATCACCTTCTACCTTCCCCAATCACCTTCTACCTGCCCCAATCACCTTCTACCTGCCCCAATCACATTCTACCTGCCCCAATCACATTCTACCTGCCCCAATCACCTTCTACCTGCCCCAATCACCTTCTACCACCCCAATCACCTTCTACCTGCCCCAATCTCCTACTCCCTCCTGCCATCTCTCACACTGCTGTTTTCCTTTGTTGGATACACGCCACGTTTACAAAACATGGTCAATTATTGGATTACAGTGTCTACAATAGACATGATTTATGCCATCAACCTAACGCGTCGTTTAGATGGGACAATATGTCACATACAAAACATGGTCAATTATTGGATTACAGTGTCTACAATAGACATGACTTATGCCATCCACCTAACACGTCTTTTAGATGGGACAATATGTCACATACAAAACATGGTCAATTATTGGATTACAGTGTCTACAATAGACACGACTTATGCCATCCACCTAATGCGTCGTTTAGATGGGACAATATGTCACATACAAAACATGGTCAATTAGTGGATTACAGTGTCTACAATAGAAATCACTTATACCATCCACCTAACACGTCGTTTAGATGGGGCAATATGTCACATACTACAAAACATGGTCAATTAGTGGATTACAGTGTCTACAATAGAAATCACTTATACCATCCACCTAACACGTCGTTTAGATGGGGCAATATGTCACATACTACAAAACATGGTTAATTATTGGATTACAGTGTCTACAATAGAAATGACTTATGCCATCCACCTAAAGCATCGTTTAGATGGGACAATATGTCACATGACATTAATCCCCTTATCACTGCTGCTTGTGAGTAAATTAATGAACCGAGATTACTTTTGCATACAAAATATCTATAGGCCCATCTCTAGCCAGCACCTGGTGCACACGTTTAGTATCTATAGGCCCATGTCTAGTCAGCAGCTGGTGCACACGTTTAGTATAT
Organism: Omphiscola glabra; assembly: GCA_964017045.1. Taxonomy (NCBI): domain Eukaryota; kingdom Metazoa; phylum Mollusca; class Gastropoda; family Lymnaeidae; genus Omphiscola; species Omphiscola glabra. The sequence goes on along the minus strand of OZ024794.1, from coordinate 23,178,666 downwards.
ATAGGCCCATCTCTAGCCAGCAGCTGGTGCATACATTTGGTGTCTATATAGGCCCATGTCTAGCCAGCAGCTGGTGCATACGTTCAGTGTCTATATAGGCCCGTCTCTAGCCAGCAGCTGGTGCACACGTTTAGTTTCTATAGGCCCATCTCTAGCCAGCAGCTGGTGCATAGGTTCAGTGTCTATAAGCCCATCTCTAGCCAGCAGCTGGTGCATACGTTCAGTGTCTATATAGGCCCATGTCTAGTCAGCAGCTGGTGCACACGTTTAGTATCTATAGGCCCATCTCTAGCCAGCAGCTGGTGCATACGTTCAGTGTCTATATAGGCCCATCTCTAGTCAGCAGCTGGTGCATACGTTCAGTGTCTATAGGCCCATGTCTAGTCAGCAGCTGGTGCACACGTTTAGTATCTATAGGCCCATCTCTAGCCAGCAGCTGGTGCACACATTTAGTATCTATAGGCCCATCTCTAGCCAGCAGCTGGTGCATACGTTCAGTGTCTATATAGGCCCATCTCTAGCCAGCAGCTGGTGCATACGTTCAGTATCTATAGGCCCATCTCTAGCCAGCAGCTTGTGCATACGTTCAGTGTCTATATAGGCCCATCTCTAGTCAGCAGCTGGTGCATACGTTCAGTGTCTATATAGGCCCATCTCTAGCCAGCATCTGGTGCACACGTTTAGTATCTATAGGCCCATCTCTAGCCAGCAGCTGGTGCATACGTTCAGTGTCTATATAGGCCCATCTCTAGCCAGCAGCTGGTGCATACGTTCAGTATCTATATAGGCCCATCTCTAGCCAGCAGCTGGTGCACACGTTCAGTATCTATAGGCCCATCTCTAGCCAGCAGCTTGTGCATACGTTCAGTGTCTATATAGGCCCATCTCTAGTCAGCAGCTGGTGCATACGTTCAGTGTCTATATAGGCCCATCTCTAGCCAGCAGCTGGTGCACACGTTTAGTATCTATAGGCCCATCTCTAGCCAGCAGCTGGTGCACACGTTTAGTATCTATAGGCCCATCTCTAGCCAGCAGCTGGTGCATACGTTCAGTGTCTATATAGGCCCATCTCTAGCCAGGAGCTGGTGCATACGTTCAGTATCTATATCGGCCCATCTCTAGTCAGCAGCTGATGCATACGTTCAGTGTCTATATAGGCCCATCTCTAGCCAGCAGCTGGTGCACACATTTAGTATCTATAGGCCCATCTCTAGCCAGCAGCTGGTGCATACTTTAGTGTCTATAGGCCCATCTCTACACAGCAGCTGGTGCATACGTTCAGTGTCTATATAGGCCCATCTCTAGTTAGCAGCAGGTGCACACGTTTAGTATCTATAGGCCCATCTCTAGCCAGCAGCTGGTGCATACGTTCAGTGTCTATAGGCCCATCTCTAGCCAGCAGCTGGTGCACACGTTTAGTATCTATAGGCCCATCTCTAGCCAGCAGCTGGTGCACACGTTCAGCGTCACCTGACATCTCCAAAACTCATTCCAAACGCGCACGCAAATTGATTGCCCAAACATGTTATGAATAAAAAAAATTTGAGTTCATCATTTGAAATGGTTCAGATGTTTATGTTAACAAAAAAGGAATCTAATTTATATCCAAGGAAAAATAAAAGAAAATGCCCACTTACTCGGATGTCTGCCCACACACTCGGATGTCTGCCCACACACTCGGATGTCTGCCTACGCACTCGTATGTCTGCCCACACACTCGTATGTCTGCCCACACACTCGGATGTCTGCCTACGCACTCGTATGTCTGCCCACACACTTGGATGTCTTCCCGCACACTCGGACGTCTGCCCACACACTCGGATGTCTGCCCACACACTCGGATGTTTGCCCCCACACTCGGATGTCTGCCCACACACTCGGATGTCTGCCCACATGCTCGAGTGTCTGCCTGAACACTCGAAGGCTGACTAATTGGTCAAATGGCAGCCAGCAGAATGGGTTTATTTCACACGATATTACCATCGCAAAAACGTATCCATTCTAAAATATTCAATGTCAAAACATTAATTTACTTTACTTTGCTCCAACCTCAACAAGAAACCAATACAACAGCCGTTCTCTTTATGACGTTCACTAGAGATCCAATACGTAAAGGTATTTTATTTTGTAATCGCTCACGATTCAGTCACGATCACTAGATTTCTCGTTTCTGTGACGTCAGATTGGAGAAGGAAAAAGGGAGTGGACAAAACAAGTTCCGCTCACATAGGTTTTTGTAATTAAATCTACAAAATCTGACATCCCGGAATAGATCCCAGGCTTCAGTTTGTCATGCCACGAACATAGCAAACGTAGATATCATCATAGTATGTGTACTTGGCACAGATATCTTCATAGTATGTGTACTTGGACACATATATCTTCATATAATGTGTACTTGGACATAAATATCTTCATAGTAGTGTACTTGGACATAGATATCTTCACAGTATGGGTACTTTGACACAGATTCTTCATAGTATGTGTACTTGGACGTAGATATCTTCATAGTATTTGTACTTGGACATAGATTTGGAATAGATGGATAGATAATACTAGAGAAAAAATCAACTAATACGTATGTCATTCTTTCACAATCGTATCACGTCCCCCTCAAACAACTCACCCCCATACAAACACACATATGTTTGAGACACATGCACACACATATCTCGGATCCAGAACTCTAATTGTGTCTCAAATTTGAAGTTTCATAAAATAAAATTAGGACAAGGAAGACGACAATTAAAAAAATGTTTTAAGCAGTCACTGGAGGAAAGTTAACATATATATATAAACACATAAGCATATATAACATGTAATAATGTAACAATCTTTTATCATCTTTTCTTCTCGGATCCACAATACACACACACACACACACACACGCACACACACACACACACTCACACACATAATGTCTTTTTTTATATTTCTAACCAAAACTGAAAGAAATTATCACATAAGTAAATCTTTTTGTGCATTCCGCAGAGCGATGGGGGCCAATATCTTGGACGTGACCGGACTGAGATGACTGTTTTCAACCACTGCATCTCAAGAAAGACGAGGAACTGAAAGCATCAACGCCTAGTATGAGAGGCCTCGGATCAACTGTTTGTCCCACACCTTTAAGCGAATCAAAAGACTAACTCCTAGACGGCCTCCACGATGGAACTGAACCTGAGCAGCGTGATGAGCAACGCAACAGTGGCAAGAACGAGTGAGGGTTGCGCCGGCGCCGAAACCATCCCAGGAATCGTCAGCAACGAGACGCGCGTGGGACTCTCTGACTTCAGCAGACAGTACAGCCACGTCCACGGCTACATCGCCGTTGCTGTCTGCCTCTTCGGGGTGCTGTCCAACAGCGCCAACATCATCGTCCTGACGAGAAAGAACATGGCGTCCAGCACGAACACTCTGCTGCTTTGGCTTGCCGTCTGCGACCTGCTGAAGATGTTGGACTACCTGCTGTTTGCCATACATTTCTACGTGATGGAGCCTGGAGATCCAACCGGCCCAGCGTTCCCTACCCGAGACTACTCTTGGATCTGTTTCCTCCTGTTCCACGCCAGCTTCAGCATAGTTTGCCACGCCATCTCCATTTGGCTGACTATCGCCCTGGCCATATTTCGCTACATCTACATCTGCAAGCCGACCAGCGGGGTGTTCTACTGCAGCCAGGAGCGGGCCAGGTTCGTTGTTTTTATAGTGGTTGTGCTGACCACTGTCATCTGTGCTCCAAATTACGCCGTCAACACGTACGGCGTGGCCTGGAAAAACACCACCTCCAGCAACCTCAGCACATCCGCCAACATCACCGCCTTCCGTTATTACTACCCCATTCCGAGGACATCCAACCAGGCGGCTAAAATAAACCAGCAAATCAACTACTGGATTCAAGCCATCCTCATCAAACTGGTTCCGTGCGTCATGCTGACGACGTTGACTCTGCTGCTTGTGGCCGCCATGCACAAGGCCTACAGAAAAAGACTGAAGCTCAAATCTCAGGGACGTAAGGCCGAGTCGGACAGGACAGGAGAGCACAACCGAATTACCCGGATGCTGCTGGCCGTCGTCATACTTTTCACGCTGACCGAACTCCCACAAGGGATCCTCACGCTCATGAATATTTTCGTTACCTGCTTCACCGAGGTGGTGTACGATAAGTTGGGAGACCTTGTAGACATCATGGCCCTTACTAACAATTCGGTCAACTTCATCCTCTACTGCACCATGAGTACGCAATTCAGAACAACGTTTGCGTCCATCTTCTGTCCACATCGGCCTGTGCAGTCCAAGTGGCTGAAGCTGAGGATAGTGAAATCTCGCAAGGAGGAAAAACAGCTGGTGGAAGTGGCTGACCCGAAATGTGCTCGTGGCAACAACAACGGCCACATAGCATCAAAGTGCACGACCTCCACTCGCCTTGAAGGGGAGCAGTCTCAAACGGCTGATCAGCCCAGCGAGGACTTACAGCAGACCAACTGTGTGACCGACTTGCACGGGAGTGTGGAGAAGGTTCCGCTCACCGTCGAGTGTAACAACGGAACGACCACCCACACGCGCGGCTATTACCCTGACCACAGCCACGTCTAAGACAGATTTCACTGCTCGAAAAATGCCTAACGGACTGTAAAGAGAAAGTTTTTTGTCATCGCTTCATGTATACAAAGACAACTATTATATGAGAGATCACAATAATTTGATCTATGTATACAAAACTGAGCAGTATGGGCTGTCTCCTCATTATAATGTCCACGACCCTAGACTAACCAGAAGCGGAATGTCCAAATTTTCTCTAGGCCTTGTTGTTTTTACTGCTTTTGGTATTACTGGAATGAAATATTGTGGTATAGCTGGAATGAAATATTGTGGTATAGCTGGAATGAAATATTGTGATATAGCTGGAATGAAATATTGTGGTATAGCTGGAATGAAGTATTGTGGTTATCCTGGGAGGAATTCGCGGTATTGCAGGAATGGTATTTGTGGATATTGCTGGAATGGTATTTGTGGGTATTGCTGGAGTGGTATTGTGGTATCACACTTAGTTTCAGCAACATCAGTGTAACACAGGAGGCCTTATCCCCCCACGACAAAAAGATCGGTTGTTGAAAGTTATGTCATATGTTTATGAACATGTTGATACTTAAGGGTTTTTTGTACATTTTATGTGTCATTAATTATTGTTAAAGTGAACTCATACTGGGTATCTCTGTTAGTTATGTGGCTAATACTTGTATATTCGAACTTGTATAACTACAAGAAATGCTGTGTAAATAATATGTCTAAATAAAGATCATCATCAGTGGCACTGTAGCCTGCTTCATCACGCCATTCTATTTAGATATCATCATTAGTTGCATTACAGCCCCATGTAAGGCCCCGGCCTGCTCTATCACATCCTTCAATTCAGACATCATCATCAGTGACACTGTAGACTGCTTCATCACACCCTTCTATTCAGATATCAGTTGCATTACAGCCCCATGTATGGCCCTGACCTGCTCCACCACTAGAGCTCATGTAATGCCCTTGCCTGCTATATCACATCATTCAATTCAGACATCACCATCAGTGGCACTAAAGCCGATGTAGGGCCTTGGCCTGCTCCAACACATCCTTCCATTAAGAAATTATGATTTTGGAAACTCCCGGATTAAATGTTTTATACAACATACTGACAAAGCAAATTGTCAAAAGACTACCATCATACTGTGAGCAAATACTAGGTGACAACCAATGTGGATTCAGACAAAACAGATCAACGACTGATTAGATTTTTTTATCATCAAATTCCTATCAGAGAAATGTTAAGAACATAATATCCTAGAACATCAACACTATGTGGACTATAGAATGACCTATGGCAGCATCAAAAGAAAATATCTATATGAGACTCTGCAGGAGTTTGGCATACCCAACAAACTGACAAGACTGATACATGTAACATTGAACAACTCAAAAAGAAAATTAAGGTTTGAGTGAATATTCCAGGGAATTTCCGATTAGACGAGCCTTGAGATAATGGGACTCACTGTCTTGCATGCTATTTAACCAAACATTAGAGAGATAAGAAGCATTCATAACGATACCCGTGGAAAAAACAAGATACATTCTGAAGGAAACTCAAGACCCACAACCAATACTTCATTAGGCACTCTCTTCAGTATCTTCTATCATGCTGATGGCAAAGCACTATTACCTAAAAGCGGCAACGAAATATCAAAAGTTTGCCTATCAAAAGACACATCAATACAAGCAGGGCTGGAAGTTGACAAGAAAAGACCGATGAAATTATTGAAATTAAAAACCAGACTTTTGAGAAAAGTAAATCAACTCAATCACCTAGGATCTTTATTAAATAAAAGAAACGAATTACTATCAGAAATAAAAGAAAGAATATCAGCCGGAAACTGGGCATACTTCAGTAGTTAGAAAATACTCAAAAGTAAAAACATTACTAGAGAAACAAAGAAATATTTACTCGCACTAGTAGTAACATACGCAAGTGAAACTTGGACCTTACGAAAACGGCAGAAAACGTATTCAACCCATGGGAGAGAAAAGGTCTCCGGGAAATATACGGACCAAAAAGGATGAATAAGGGTGGATAATACGAACCAACCATGAATTGTACAGTCTATATCAGGCTCCCATGATAGTAGCAGAAAATAAAAAGGGCAGGCTACGCTGGGCCGGACACTTAAAGAAAATGCCAAAATAACAGAGGAGTGAAAAGGGTGCACCACTAAAACACCAGAGGAAAACGGCTCAAAGGCTGACCTAGGCTTTGATGGATGGACGATGTGGAGAGGGATCTGCAGCAGCTGGGAATCTAAGCATGGAAAAAAAAAACATCAGCTATGTCTGAGTGGAAGGAAGTGGTGAGGCAGGCCAAAGCCCTGCATAGTCTGTAGCGCCACAAGTATAGATGGACAACTGCCGCAGATATGTCTCACAATATAATCACCGAAATGTCCCCATCCTTATCTTAAGTGCCGGGTGGAAAATCCATAACGATTCTCAAGTTTTGCTTTGGGATTATCTGTTCTAAATTAAATCAAATTAATTACTGTTTTATTGTTTCCATATTTATAACTTTTTGAATGTGTCAAACTGGTTTATAAAGCTGCCAGGTGTTATTTTAGAAATCGCTCCTGATTTGAACTCTAACATTTTATGGTCACAATTTTTCTTCAAGATTTATTGATTGGTTTCATAATTGTATACCATTGATTAGTTTCCTATTGTAAATGTAGTTGCTGACGTCATTTCCCCCCATTTTGTAGTAATAATATAACAACTATGGACCCAAAAATAATTTTTTTTTTAAACTGTGTTCAGTCGTCCCTTTGCCATCCACCACGTAACAAAAATGTTATCAATTTACTTCTCAGATAAATTAAAATTCAACTATTGTTATGGAACTTTGTGCCCTCGAGTTATTGCTTCGTAGAAAACTTCCGAAAATTCTTAGGAAATTGTTGTATATAATGTTTATGCACCTTTCAGAGGTCAGGGATTTTCAAACAATAACGTTTTTTAAAAATTATCGGTAACATTTTTCAATAATTTTATTTGTTGACATTCATAGGACCTTAAAAAAATATCACTTACTGGGACGACCATAGATAATTCATTTAATTTTGATATACTTCAAGATGTGTACAAATCCCTTGTTATAAATCTAAAGATAAGAAAAATAGCGTAGACAAATTATCAATATAAAACAATTAAGCGGCTGGTTTCCCATTGTAAACTTTTTTTTTTTCAACCTTGGGTAATTCGAACTAATTCACTACCCAGTGTCGTACCTTGGGAGGCGTGATAGGGGGCTACTGCCCCGAAAACCACTTTAGGAGTATTTATATATAAAATATAAAAATACGGTGTGTTTTGGGGCGCCCTCTTAGAAATTCGCCCCAGGTGGCATTTACTCAACGATTGCCACCCCATACACTTGTGTACTTGTTTCTTTGTTTTTGTTTTGTTTTTTTTGTTTTTTGTGTGTGTTTTTTGTTGTTGTTGTTTTGTTGTTTTGTTTTTTTAAAGGGGGGGGGGGGCATTTTTTAATTAACATTGGAACCACTGAATTAGCATTGGCATGTCTGGTTAAGAATCTAAATTTTTCCAGCTAAGCTGTTAACATGTCTCATGACAAAAGCTGATGCATTAATTCTGATAATAAAGGAAATGGCCTCCGTCGGACAGCCATTATTATGATTATTTTAGGCAAATGCATGTGTGTGTGTTACGTCTCAAATGTGTCATCCGTTCACTACATACCGCTACTACATACCGCTAGAACATACTGCTACGTCTTCACGAATTATTTTGTTCTTCTATTGTAAATTACATACACATTATGATGTGGATATTGGTCTAAGAAAAGGTTTTTGGAAAACTTACAGATTTTTATTTCCGAATTTCAGAAATGTAAATTTTTTTTCTAAGGTCAATGATTCAAACAAACAGGAAATGGCGTCCTTTAGAATGGACACCGGGGGATATAGACAATACGCACGTAACACATCTAACTTGACAATGATGTCAGATATGACGACACTTTCGTTAAATTGGACGTTCGTGTGACAAGGGGAAGTATTGTCGACTGGCACCCGAGTTCACTTCTGCTATTCAAGCACCAATAAGTGCAACATAAGACTCGAACATGCCCGGAGAGACCTTGAGTGTGTTAAAAGTCTGATCCAATTCAATGGAGCGAGTTGGAAGTCTTGGAACTTTTGTCAGAGTTGTAAAGAATATATCCCAACTTTATTGCAACAGAGAAAGGGTGGGTGCCAGTATGGGGAGTCATTATGGGGAGTCAGAATGGGTAGTCATTATGGGGAGCTAGTATGGGGAGTCAGTGTGAGGAGTCGCTATGGGAGTCTGTGTTGGGTGTAAATGTTGGGAGGCAGTATAGGAGTTTGTGTGGAGAACATGTGGATCTTTGCTAGGTTTAAATTGGCTTTAGAAAACATTGCTATATATTAGGTGAGGTAACCAGTGCAAGTACAGTGATTATGTGGGGCTCAAGTACAATGATTCCATGGGGCTCAAGTACAAGTACTCCGTGGGACTCAAGTAAAGAGATTCCGTGGGGCTCAAGTACAGGGATTCCGTGGGGCTCAAGTACAAGGATTCCATGGGGCTCAAGTAAATGGATTCCGTGGGGCTCAAGTACAGGGATTCCGTGGGGCCCAAGTAAAGGGATTCCGTGGGGCTCAAGTAAAGGGATTCCGTGGTGCTCAAGTACAAGGATTCCGGGGGCTCAAGTACAGGGTTGCCGTGGGGCTCAAGTAAAGGCACTCCGTGGGGTCTTCAGAATGTTACTTTTTTATAAACGAAAAGTAAAATTATGTGAAATTTATTATAATATACCGTTGAAGCTCTGTGTGTCTTCTCCGAACAGGTCAAAGGTCAGTGAACTTGATTGTATTTTTCATTAGTCGCATTTTAAATCACGCGTAGAAAATGAAAGGGACGTGAAAAATAGCTCCAATCTTTTTGCGCACTTTTAAACTGGAGTACATTTTTCCTGATGGGATAGAAAGTACATTATCTATCTCTTTTGAACTGTATGAAAAGAAAGTGGATTTGCCAATGTTGGGCAGAGAGAGTTCTGTGTGAGCTTGGAATGGGGGGATAAGAAAAACGGATCCTATTATTTCTATGGAGTACGCTCAAATTATAGTCAAACAGAGTAGCTCGCCCCTGGGAAATGTCTACTTTTTCATTCAGTGATTTCCGGTTTATAGCTTTATGGGCTGAGCACTATATTTACGGTCTCTCACACCGAGCAGCTTTATGATGCATTGAATTATGGACGCTAACATTAAACTTTAAACAAAGGAATATGACAATTATTCAGTTATGGTAGATTTTTCCCCTTACTTAACTTGCTAGAAGCACAATATGCACCAGGAAAAATTATGAGAAAAGAAAGGTTAAATAAACATGGAAATAAACCTGATTTTATTGTTCCTCCCGCACTTCTGGCCCTGCATCCAACACCCCTGGCTCTGCATCATAAACACCCGGCTCTGCCTCCCACACTCCTGACTCTACCTCCCACACTCCTGTCTCTACCTCCCACACTCCTGTCTCTGCCTCCCACACTCCTGACTCTACCTCCCACACTCATGTCTCTACCTCCCACACTCCTGTCTCTGCTTCCCATTCCTTCTGCACCCATGCTCTACCTTCAACAATCCTGGCTCTACCTCCCGCACCCCCAAAATATCTCTGTTTTTAAAAGTCGAATCTGCCCACGAATTGCACGTTGGACCTTGTTTACCACAGAGAAATCGCCTCTGCGTGAAAGTATACAAATGTGTCTCCTAACCAGTCGTACGCTTGGGCATCATATTAGTACGAAGCTAATCTTGCCAAAGAAATTATATCGAGCTTTGTGATGATAATCACTTTCATGTCACAAACGTATGGCCCAACCCCCATCCTGTTCATTAATGTGCGATGAAGAGACCATGTAATAAAATTTGTTACTCGATGTAATCACTCTCGACTCAAATGTCTATTTAAGTCCCAATGTCACTATTTGGGACAAGTAAAATGTCGGTCCATTTTGATCCCTATTGAAATGGGTTAACTGGAAACAGACATTTTAAAGCAATTTTGACCACCAATATTTTTTCAGTAAACCTAAAGTGAATCCTGCCCCCCCCCACCCCAACCCCACCGCCCGTCCACTCCAATCTTGTTAAATCACAAACATTAATGCCACAATGAAAAGATCTTTCGGGTTTTCTCTTTGCTTAGTTTTTCAATGTTGAAATTCGTTTTGTTCGTCGCTTGATGGTCAAACAGAGACGATGTCAACATGTTCACATGAACATGACAAACAAGGTCGTCAGTCTTGTTAGTGTTAGAATGTTCACATGACAAACTAGGTCGGCAGTCTTGTTAGTGTTAGAATGTTCACATGACAAACTAGGTCGGCAGTCTTGTTAGTATTAGATGTTCACATGACAAACTAGATCGGCAGTCTTCTTAGTGTTAGATATTCACATGACAAACTAGGTCGGCAGTCTTGTTAGTATTAGATGTTCATTCGACATTGAAAGGGAGCACGATAACAAAAACAATCATAGCAGAATGAGGTTATTGGTCGGTCTTTTGGATAAGTAACAATTCCAGTTTCTGGACATCCTCAAGTCGCCAAACTCGGAACCTGATCAGACAACATTTAAAAGCAAAAAAATTAAGCAGAGTCCGACAGGTCTGGACATATTGCATGAATTATTTAAATAGGGACACTTTGATTGAAACTACTTCTATTTCAAAAGAGAAAAAAAATTATTTTAACAAAATGCACGCATATTTACCTGACAAAGGTCACTGGATAAACAAACACTAAAAGGAGCTACTCGAAGAAGGGGTTCATTCGCAGTCTTTGATAAGTAATCGTACTGAGATTGTTGTTTCAATAATGTGTCAAATACAAGTAGGTCTTCGATAACAGTCTTCACTGCATTAAGGCCTTCAAATTATATCTGTTAAGAACGCCAAGGATGTAGATAACATTTAACAGTGACTCCCCAAATGTATAAGATTTGACAGTGTCAAATCGAAATGTGGAAAAGCTAGTCTACATCTGGCACAGTGGTTCTCAACCTGTGGGTCGCGACCCCTTTGGGGTTCAAACGACCCTTTCACAGGGGTCGCCCAAGATGCTCGGCAACGAGTTAGACTCTACAGTTATGAAGCAGCAACGAAAATAATTTTGTGTTTGGGGGGTCGCCACAACATGGGGAACTGTATTCTTCTTCTTCTAAGTTTTGAGGGCACACGATCAATGAATTGATCATTATGGCTCCTATGTTTCAGAGGGGTTCGCGATGTTAATGTGTGTGGTTTTCAAGGGGAAAATTCACTGGTTGCAAGACAGGAGGCAATAGCCTCAAATGTGTCAAGTGTAGTCGCCTCAACTGTTGCTTTTGGAAGCTTGTTCCAGTCCCTTATTGTCTTTGGCAGGAATGAGGAGCTCCTGTACTGAGTTCTTGTTTTTAAAAGTCGAAACTGGTATTAAAGTATCGCGACATTAGTAAGGTTGAGAACCACTGAAATAGCATCAACCACGCCTTCTTTTGTGTGTGTGTACGGGTGGGGCGGTGTTTAAACTGGTCACTGGTCAATACTTTTCATATCGACTACATCATCCAACAAATTTGGTCAATCATTTACATATCAACTACATCATCCAACAAATTTGGTCAATCCTTTTCATATCAACTACATCATCCAACAAATTTGGTCAATCTTTTTCATATCAACTACATCATCCAACAAATTTGGTCAATCTTTTTCATATCAGCTACATCATCCAACAAATTTGGTCAATCCTTTTCATATCAACTACATCATCCAACAAATTTGGTCAATCCTTTTCATATCAACTACATCATCCAACAAATTTGGTCAATCCTTTTCATATCAACTACATCATCCAACAAATTTGGTCAATCCTTTTCATATCAACTACATCATCCAACAAATTTGGTCAATGATTTTTCGCGTCTATTAAAATGTTTCAAACCAATTATTCAAGTAACTTAATTGTCTTCTGCTGTTGTACATAACTAATGAAGATGTCATTATGTCATCTTGTCATCTGACGAGAAACATTTTTTGCGGGAATAGTTCACTATCTCTAAATGCTTTCCTTTATGCGCATGTAATACTTATGACCTGTTTAAATATTACGTTTATTCGTCTTCACGGATGTTAATGTTCTTAAATATGACATCTCAAAGAGATGATGGCTGTAACGATTCGTGTCCTTCTAGCTATCAACTACTTCAGTGTGGGGGTCTGAGATTAGTTGTTAAATGTATTGCTGGGACGAAAACAAAATGATAACTTCGCTAAACGTAATTGTATCGTGATGTTTTCAAAATCTCCTGTTATAATAAATTGTCATTGGTGATAGGTTCAATATGGTGACTAGGCAACGTTATTGGCTTGTAAATTTTAAAAAATGATTTTTTTACATCATTCTTCAATCCAAACATCATCAATCACCGATGTTTGCCGTCCTAACATCCGCCATCAACTGTGTATTACCCCCAATCAGGACTTACAAACAATCGGCATCATCAAAGCGCAGGACATGTTTACATTGTCCTTAACACCCCTAGCGAGCACACACACACATATATACACACACAATCAGATCTACGCAAACACCCACCATCACCCCCACACACACCCACACACACATATAAAGACACAATCACGCACCCTTTGGTGATTTGTACCAATATAAACCATTCGGCTGCCAATCAGTTCCCCCTAGTTTGTTTCTTATCGATTTTTTGGGAGCAGGTCCATGCCTCGTCCAGTACTTCTAGCAGCAATCAGGATGAGCGATTCTCACATTTTCTTATGACCTCAACCTTATATGAAAACCTCGGCTTCCATAGCTGCAGGTTGTGAGAGTAGTTGTAAAGTAAGTATTTGAACATCCGGCTTGTGACGTTGCCGGCCGCCATACTGCTAAATAAATGGGACAACTAATGGGAAATAATGCATGGATTGTGTAAATAAAGTTATTGAGAGAAAGATTTGTTTAAACAACTTAGAAAAGATTATTCCAACTGTTGAGTTTATAGAAAGCATTACCCTGGCTGGTTTTATTGGATATCGATGAATGATAAATATTGACTAATAATTATTTAGATTCATTTACCGATTTTAACCTGTATGTAGCCTATTTTATACACATGGTGTATGAAAAAGATAATTGTTTATTGGTATGTAATATTGTGATTGCATATATAAATTATTGGGTTTTTTTTTAACCAGCCAAAATTATGGAATATCTGTAATAGCCGACTTTTGAATCTGTGATTACTTGAGATTGAGTGAAATGACATGTGTTTATGTGAAATGACATATGATTGTGTGATATGATATTCATTGTATGTTCAACCTGATGGGTCTACCTTAAACAACTGATTGATTGATTGATGGACTGACTGATCGATTGATTGATGGACTGACAGATTGACTGATTGATTTTCTGACAATTGTAAGTGGGGAAAGTATTAGCAGGGAACCGGTCTTCTTTTACCACAGACTGGGCATCTAGCAAACGTTAGACTGACCCTTGCATTTCATTGACTGTACATAGGGTACATAAGTGGCCTGGTTGGACAAATGAACCAACTATACCTTGTTAGTTAAACCATCATCCCTCTGTGAATGTTGTAATTACAACACATCCATTGTAACCATCAAAATAATGGACAATAAACATATTAAAACGTGTCAGTCAATTGTGTTGTCCAGTCTATGAACTTTTTCAGTCAATTGTGTTGTCCAGTCTATGAACTTTTTCAGTCAATTGTGTTGTCCAGTCTATGAACTTTTTCAGTCAATTGTGTTGTCCAGTCTATGAACTTTTTCAGTCAATTGTGTTGTCCAGTCTATGAACTTTTTCAGTCAATTGTGTTGCCCAGTCTATGAACTTTTTCAGTCAATTGTGTTGCCCAGTCTATGAACTTTTTCAGTCAATTGTGTTGTCCAGTGTATGAACTTTTTCAGTCAATTGTGTTGTCCAGTCTATGAACTTTTTCAGTCAATTGTGTTGCCCAGTCTATGAACTTTTTCAGTCAATTGTGTTGTCCAGTCTATGAACTTTTTCAGTCAATTGTGTAGTCCAGTCTATGAACTTTTTCGGTCAATTGTATTGTCCAGTCTATGAACTTTTTCAGTCAATTGTGTTGTCCATTCTATGAACTTTTTCAGTCATTGTCTTGTCCAGTCTATGAACTTTTTCAGTCAATTGTGTTGTCCAGTCTATGAACTTTTTCAGTCAATTGTGTTGTCCAGTCTATGAACTTTTTCAGTCAATTGTGTTGTCCAGTGTATGAACTTTTACAGTCAATTGTGTTGTCCAGTCTATGAACTTTTTCAGTCAATTGTGTTGTCCAGTCTATGAACTTTTTCAGTCAATTGTGTTATCCAGTCTATGAACTTTTTCAGTCAATTGTGTTGTCCAGTCTATAAACTTTTTCAGTCAATTGTGTTGTCCAGTCTATGAACTTTTTCAGCCAATTGTGTTGTCCAGTCCATGAATTCTTTCAGCAAATTGTGTTGTCCAGTCCATGTATTCTTTCAGCCAATTGTGTTGTCCAGTCCATGAATTCTTTCAGCCAATTGTGTTGTCCAGGCCATGAAGTCTTTGTTACCTCAGTAGCCTACAGATATGACTAAACTTAACAACTTAAGTACTCCACAGAATTGCTCAGCTTGACCAGTGCTGACTACTCAGCTTTTATCTATTTTCATATTTTAAAAAACGCCAAAATATCTTATAAAAATTTTGCTTTTAATATGGACGCTTCCTTTCCACAGCCGCTGCTCCCTTCCCCCCACCCCCAATTACTCAAAATGTTTGATGTAAATAGTACAGAGTGTGGACAAAAACCAAGCTGTCAAGCAGTGAGCGCCATGTGTACTCCTAGTTCATAAACCTATTGTACAAACCTACATAAACCTATTGTACAAACCTACATAATCCTATTGTACAAACCTACATAATCCTATTTTACAAACCTACATAATCCTATTGTACAAACCTACATAATCCTATTGTACAAACCTACAAAAATCCTATTGTACAAACCTACATAATCCTATTTTACAAACCTACAAAAATCCTATTGTACAAACCTACATAATCCTATTGTACAAACCTACATAATCCTATTGTACAAACCTACATAATCCTATTGTACAAACCTACATAATCCTATTGTACAAACCTACATAATCCTATTGTACAAACCTACTAAAACCTTAAAAGAATCTCGAATCTCTTTGATAACGGAATTTATCATTTCATTGGTTAATTTCCCATGATGATTATTTGAAAATCTCTCATTGCAAAGCTTCAATAAATTGTTTAACTAAGAAGCCAATTCCAGGATTAAGTTTAATTAATCTCGAACCCTCAGCAATGTCCAAATGGTTTCTTTAAGCCCACCGTGCACCGCGAATTAAAGAAAAGAAAAGGAGAAGAAAGCATAAGGAAACAAAATGAAAAAAGGTGGTTGGGGGGGGGGCGGGGAAATAGAATGGTGGAGCGTGGATAGAGAGAAAGAAACAGTTAATCACGTTATCGTGTTGAGTTTATTTATTTTTGAGACTTGTATTCTTTTAAATATTTTTTGAGACATCAAAAACAGTTTGTTCCATCCTATTAAATTTACAGAAACTTGACCCGATGAAAAAAAAAAAGTGAAGCGGGTGACCTCCCCGTGAGAGGGTCATGTTAGATTTAAAGGGAGGAAATCGTAAATTTTTGTCTTTTTACTTCTCTTGCAAAGTTTGATTTTTAAATTTCTTTATTATTTTTTTGCAAATTGCAACATTGAGCCGGTGAAAAGGGTTATTCCATGATTTAATCAAACTATGAGAAAGATCTCAGCTCGCATGTTAGTATGAGAAAGATCTCAGCTCGCATGTTAGTATGAGAAAGATCTCAGCTCGCCTGTTAGTATGAGAAAGATCTCAGCTCGCATGTTAGTATGAGAAAGATCTCAGCTCGCATGTTAGTATGAGAAAGATCTCAGCTCGCATGTTAGTATGAGAAAGATCTCAGCTCGCATGTTAGTATGAGAAAGATCTCAGCTCGCATGTTAGTATGAGAAAGATCTCAGCTCGCATGTTAGTATGAGAAAGATCTCAGCTCGCATGTTAGTATGAGAAAGATCTCAGCTCGCATGTTAGTATGAGAAAGATCTCAGCTCGCCTGTTAGTATGAGAAAGATCTCAGCTCGCATGTTAGTATGAGAAAGATCTCAGCTCGCATGTTAGTATGAGAAAGATCTCAGCTCGCATGTTAGTATGAGAAAGATCTCAGCTCGCATGTTAGTATGAGAAAGATCTCAGCTCGTATGTTAGTATGAGAAAGATCTCAGCTCGCATGTTAGGGTTGGCTCATTTTTTGTTCCTAGTTTATAATTAACATTGTGGGAATTTGACGTCAATGGTGTGTAAATAGTGATCACATGATGAAGGGAAGCTTCGCAAGATATAGAACACATACCTCAATCCGTGTCCGTCCGTGTCCTTCTCTAGTCTATCCGTGTCAGTCTCTAGTCTATCCGTGTCAGTCTCAAGTCTACCCGTGTAAGTCCGTGTCAGTCCGTGTGAGTCTCTAATCTATCCGTGATAGTCTGTATCAGTTCGCGTCAGTCTCTAGTCTATCCGTGTCCTTCATATTAGTCTCTAGTCTATCCATGTTAGTCCTCGTCAGTCCGTGTCAGTCTCTAGTCTATCTGTGTCAGTCCGGGTCAGTCTCTAGTATATTCGTGTAAGTCTGTGTCAGTCCATGTTATTCTCTAGTCTATCCGTTTAAGTGCGTGTCAGTCCGTATACGTCTGCAGTAGTGTTTCTTTCAGGCAGCTTTCTTTGGGTTTGCTTTCCCCCCCCCCCCCCCCTAAACCCGAGAAGAATATGCAGAACAATAGAGCGAAAATATAGTTTTTAAAAAAACTTCTAAATACTTTCAAGTTATAACGTACTTTCCAAAGAATAGTAAATGGCGCCTTTAACCGATTACAAGTAGTCGAACTATATGAAAATCTCTCCACTCGATTTATTTGATACTCCTTATATTTAATACTAATCTTGTTAGCGGCTTACACTATTCGATTATAAATATCGTATTGCTCGGAAAATTGGCAGCTCCTGATTATTGGCCGAAGTTTAAAGACTTTACTAACCTTGTATATGAAACTACCTTTACATCAATATAAAAGTATACAACAATGTGCTATTACTTTTCAAATTATAGTTCATCATAACAGCATGACGTTAAGAGTAGAGATCCGGTTACTTTTAAGGTTGACAACATCTTCATGCTTTCAAGAATATAGTTATTAGCATAATTATTTTATTGTACTCGATTCCATGTATGTTGAGCTAAATAAAACTTTTAAACAATAATTTTTTTTAGATGATAAATCAATAGAAGCTTAAACAAAAAAACACCTCATTTTTTTTGTAAAATAGATTTTCGATTATCAAACCAATTCTATTTTATTTAGTACTTTCAGACAAAATTATACTCTCTAAATCGTCAATTTAAAAAAAATTCTATTGACTTGATAAAAAAAAACGTGTTAAACTTGATCGAAGAAGCAATGTGTAATTTATCTGAAGAAAGCTAGAGCAGTTTGAAGTTCCAAATAATCATTGGGAGATCTGTACTTTATTTTTTTGGACGATTTCCCCCTGATAAAATCACGCATTTAAAAAGTATTTTTGTCTTGTAAGCACCTCTTAACACGACTATGATGTGTCTTGTAAACACCTCTTAACACGACTATGATGTGTCTTGTAAACACCCCTTAACACGACTATGATGTGTCTTGTAAACACCTCTTAACACGACTATGATGTGTCTTGTAAACACCTCTTAACACGACTATGATGTGTCTTGTAAACACCTCTTAACACGACTATGATGTGTCTTGTAAACACCTCTTAACACGGCTATGATGTGTCTCGTAAACACCTCTTAACACGACTATGCTGTGTCTCGTAAACACCTCTTAACACGACTATGACGTGTCTTGTAAACACCTCTTAAAACGACTATGATGTGTCTTGTAAACACCTCTTAACACGACTATGATGTGTCTTGTAAACACCTCTTAACACGACTCTGCCGTTCTTAACGATTTATAAAAAAGGACAAGTTTAAAAAGAATCACTAAAAATGTATCGATATTTCTACAAAACATTTTATTTTATTGTTCGCTCATATAAAAATTGTAAACATGTGTAAATGTATTCATTAAACATTTTTTCCATTACGTTTAAAGCGTAAAATAATGTTAGCAGTGCGTGCTTTATGTGATCAAAATCTTTTTTGGATGTTGTTGTACAGTTTTTTTTATCCATTTACTAATGAAGTAGTGTACCCCAAAAATATTCTTGATAAAATATAAAACCACATTTGTATTTAGTAATGAAGTAGTGTACCCCAAAAATATTCTTGATAAAATATAAAACCACATTTCCATTTAGTAATGAAGTAGTGTACCCCAAAAATACTCTTAATAAAATATAAAACCACATTTCCATTTAGTAATTAAAAAAATAAAAATTGACCTACATAACTAGGTCATGTGGAGCTTTCATTTGACTTTTCGGGGCTCCCTGTCACTTTTCGGTTTTGTCCTTCCCCCACCTTACATTCAAATTTGATACGTTAAAAAGTGTTCACATCAAACCTTTGAGCCCCGCAAATATCCGAGGCCCCCCTTCCCCCCCCCCCCCCGCAGTGTTCACAGGGACCTCACGATAACTCTGAGATAAAGGGACACCTAATTTTTTAACTAGTATCTCTCCCGTTGCTCTCCGATTAAGTGCAGAATTATGCTGAACTAAATTAGATATGTGCTAAAATCCATTCTTGCATTATTATTTATTAAAAATTGTCTGGGGTCGACAAAATTTAAGGGGTCATGATAAGCTAGTGCAGACCTCTCTCCCTTTCCGTTCAATAGTAATAGGTGCCCTCGATGAATGCCCTACTTCCCAATAAAAATGACAGTATAGAAGACCCCTCTTGCGCTCAAGAGCCATCGATGCCCTCAATTTGCGCCATTAATCCCCATAAAAACGATCGTCATTTTTGATGCCCATAGATACACTACCTAGTGGCGTAGCTACTCTTAGTACCGTCACTGGCGGACCAAGATTTTCGCCTCTCTCCCTTTCACGATACAAATCCTGCAGTAGTACGAAAATCCCGCTCCGCAATATAAAGAAAAAATGGCCCCTGGGCAGACCACACTATCCACACCCTTTTCTACGCCACTGGCAGTGGCGTAGCTAGAGTGTTAGGGGACAAGATTCATTTTTGCTTCCCCCCCCCCCCCCCGGGTTTTATCTCTGAAACCCATTGTCTTCATCAATTAAATACCATCAAAGCCCATTTTGATGCCCCCTCCGCGCTGGTCTGGTGTCTGGGGACATCCGCCCCTCTGCCTTCCCCCATAGCTACACCTCTGGCCACTGGCACTCCCCCCCCCCCGAAAAATCTTAAATGCCTTCTCCAGAGGATATTGTCGGAAAGAAACAGTTATCTCTAGTCAAGTCCGTGTTAGTTTCTAGTCTATATCCGCTACTATATTTGTCTATGCGTGTCGGTCTTTCTTGTGTGTCAGTCTGTAGTCTTGTTCGTGCCAGTCTGTTATTGTGTTTGTGTATCGCATTTGGAATAAATTATTTTGATGATAGAATGAATCTATAGTGACTGGATTTCGAGCATGATACATTACGGTGAAACGCGGTTGAATTGTATGTCATATGAAGGTTGAAGACTCGTTCAAACCGACTGACCGTGTGATTAATTTTAAGTAGTCTCCCTTCCTATAGTCTTGTCTTAGTTACGTCTAAATTTATAGTTTTGTCTTAGTTACACCTGAAATGTCACATTAGGAAATGACGTCAGCGGGCCGTCGAGCTATTGCTCTTTATGACCTCCCCAAAGCACCCCCTAAGCCCGAGTATCGGGATTTCTGCTGGAGGCCGGCCCAACCCAAGGACACCCGGTCGGTCCGACACTGTATAGTTACATCTGTATAGCTTTGCCTTAGTTACTTCTATAGCACTGTCCTCTTTACAACGGTACGACTGATCTGGCTGCATTATTGCATTATTTATTTATCAAAACAGCTCAACCTCTTATCAGCAATTGTTGAGCGCATGCCATCCCTTAACCTGATGTGCAGCACACGTGCAGTACACGTTGACACACATCAGAGGGCACTTGTTGGCCCGCCAGATGGTTTAGTAATTTTAGGATTCGCCATCCGAACGATGACAAAGCTCCACACGCACACCCTCATTGGTGGCTGCGGCAACATGCTATCGGAGCAGTTCTCAATATGTCGAAACGCACCCCAGGTCCAAATCTAATACAGCCTTGGAAACGCCACAATCCTCCGGGAAAACAAATTATTTGGAGAAATTTTGCATCATCTCATCGCGATATGAGGATCACCGGTTCGGTCGAGTGTGAACTTTTGGAGAAAAATAAATTTGGGTTGTTGAAGTAGTGGTACATTTAGAACCCTTTTGTTATGGGCCGCCCGTGTAATTATGTCCGCCATCAAAGACCATCAACTGGCGGGCATAACTTAAAAGGAACAACTTGACTTGGCACGAACTCCGGGCGAGAGCTCCAACTAAGTGGACGATCAAACAGATCGTCGTATCGATACTCAGCTGCAGCAGTTTTGTTGTGTGGGGGTAGGGGGGCCGCACACACTTTATTTACTGTGTGCGATGGGTCAAGAGAGGTTATAGGGGCTTTTTATGAGAAGCGCCCAGACGAACAAATATTTACACTGGCTAGAAACGATTTTGAACTGTAGCATTTGGAGGGGTGGAAACCCGCAAAATATGATAACATAACAAATGTGGCTGAAATATTGCCATTTAAAGGGCAGAGCAACCGTTTCTTGGTGAAGGGTTTGGCAGAGTGGTCCTTAAGGTGGAGGCCGGGAGGAATCGTCCTGAGATTCAAAGGGTCTTTTGATCTGATTGATCAAAACTGAAACAGGATCAATCATCAGCATTCCATACACTGTAAACAAAAGACTGGCAATGAGAACAGACAAAATTTAAGCATATTTTAATGTGGAAATGCGTATCGGAATTATTCGTTAAAAATGAATTTTTTACATTTTTAATTGATGTAAAAAAATTAGGATTTCCCATTTTAAGATGATCTTGAGCACAATCTTTTAGTGACTGACAGAACAATATCCGTTCGTTTAAAATTGTTTGAATTGATACAGTGTAAAAATATTAAACTCTTCAATTCACAAAACAAATAGGGATTAAGAGTCCAACAGGTTTTGGTATGAGTTTCAATTGTAAAATGTTCTAGGATGGGACTCTTCAGAAAAATATTAACGTCTAATCCAAACAATTAGATAAGTATTTTCAATACAGTAATTGTTGATATGGCTCGGATATCTGGCATTTAATAAGAATATAAGCCGGCACCGAGATGTCATCGCTGTCCTGTAAGCTAACAAATGACCTTTGACAGCAGTATAAGAATGTGGCTAATTTGAAAGAAAGGGCTTGACCACTGGGTGGCTAATGTCAAAGGCCAGACTTGACCCCTGGCTAGCTAATTTGAAAGACCAGACTTGATCACTATATGGCTAATGTCAAAGACCAGACTTGACCACTGGGTGGCTAATATGAAAGACCTCTCTTGATCACCGGGGAACAAACTCTTCCGGGAGAAATTGATGGATTTAAATTACAGATATGTCTTATATTTGTTTTAATGGTGAGTGGGTGGTCAACTGAGCTATTTCGATCCTCACCCAACATAGAAACCCATTTGTCTAGCTGGCAATCAAAGAAAAATACGAAAACACCATTACAGGTGAGTGCAGTGACCTCTCACTTTGTTGTACGGGAAATGTGGATTCACCCGGAGATCGGCCGGAACTCGAAACATTTTTAACATGTTATATTATGCAGTGATGTGTTGTAAACACATACATCTCTATCTTTTGGAGCCAGGAAAAAAAGTTCGATTCTCTGAATGTTTCTCTCGGCTCAATTCCCAGCCTCACTAGTTATTGTGTTTATTGTCTTGAAAAACATATCACGATATCTTCGTTGCACGATTATTCCTCGTTACATCTCTGTAGTGTTTCTGAGATTACTGTTTCTGAGATCAGTGTTTCTGAGATCAGTGTTTCTGAGATCAGTGTTTCTGAGATCAGTGTTTCTGAGATCAGTGTTTCTGAGATCTGTGTTTCTGAAATCAGTGTTTCTTATATCAGTGTTTCTTAGATCAGTTTTCTTAGATCACTGTTTCTTAGATAAGTGTTTCTTAGATCAGTGTTTCTGAGATCAGTGTTTCTGAGATCACTGTTTCTTAGATCACCGTTTCTTAGATCACTGTTCCTGAGATCAGTGTTTTTTAGATCAGTGTTTCTGAGATCAGGGTTTCTGAGATCAGTGTTTCTCAGATCAGTGTTTCTTAGATCAGTTTTTCCTAGATCAATGTTTCTTAGATCAGTGTTTCTGAGATCAGTGTTTCTTAGATCAGTGTTTCTGAGATCAGTGTTTCTTAGATCAGTTTTTCTTAGATCAGTTTTTCTTAGATCCCTGTTTCTTAGATCAGTGTTTCTTAGATCACTGTTTCTCAGATCACTGTTTCTTAGATCACTGTTTCTGAGATCACCGTTTCTTAGATCACCGTTTCTTAGATGACTGTTTCTGAGATCAGTGTTTCTTAGATAACTGTTTCTTAGATCACTGTTTCTGAGATCAGTGTTTCTTAGATCACTGTTTCTTAGATCACTGTTTCTTAGATCAGTTTTTCTTAGATCACTGTTTCTGAGATCAGTGTTTCTTAGATCACTGTTTCTGAGATCAGTGTTTCTTAGATCAGTGTTTCTTAGATCACTGTTCTTAGATCACTGTTTCTGAGATCAGTGTTTCTTAGATCACCGTTTCTTAAATCACTGTTTCTGAGATCAGTGTTGCTTAGATCAGTGTTTCTTAGATCACTGTTTCTGAGATCAGTGTTTCTTAGATCACTGTTTCTTAGAAGACTGTTTCTGAGATCAGTGTTTCTTAGATCACCGTTTCTTAGATGACTGTTTCTGAGATCAGTGTTTCTTAGATCACCGTTTCTTAGATCACTGTTTCTGAGATCAGTGTTGCTTAGATCAGTGTTTCTTAGATGACTGTTTCTGAGATCAGTGTTTCTTAGATCAGTGTTTCTTAGATCACTGTTTCTTAGATCACTGTTTCTTAGATCACTGTTTCTGAGATCAGTGTCTCTTAGATCACTGTTTCTTAGATCACTGTTTCTTAGATCACTGTTTTTTTAGATCACTGTTTCTGAGATCAGTGTTTCTTAGATCACTGTTTCTGAGATCAGTGTTTCTTAGATCACTGTTTCTAAGTTCAATGCTTCTTAGATCAGTGTTTCCCAAACTTTTTAGTTTGTGGACCTGTGGATAAGTTTCCCATTGCGCCAGGGATCGATGGATATTCTTTCAATTGCAAAGCCACCAGTGGATAATTTCCCCTATTGCACTAGGAGCCGGTTTGCTAAGATTTCCATTGCATCATGAGCAAGGGGGATACGTTTTCCATTGCACTAAGGAACTTAGCCACATTTATTTTTTATCTTTCTTGCTACCCTATATATATGTCATTGTTTTTTTTATTACATTATCAGCCAAAGCGATATGACTCTGTTATATATTACCTTTTAACACGGCCGGCCATACTGGTGTTGGCGCCCCGGGCAAGTTTCACTTTTGCGCCCCTTTTAAGTACAATCATAAAACTTTCTGCAAGGAAAAAACTAGGCTTAGGCAATGTGTTTATTACTTAGGTTGTTATTTTTAAACAAACAATAAATAATAATTTTGTTGTTCTTAACTTGTGTTTCGAAAGTATGAACAATTAGCCTACCGTGGGCAGTATGAACAATTAGCCTACCGTGGGCAGTATGAACAATTAGCCTACCGTGGGCAGTATGAACAATTAGCCTACCGTGGGCAGTATGAACAATTAGCCTACCGTGGGCAGTATGAACAATTAGCCTACCGTGGGCAGTATGAACAATTAGCCTACCGTGGGCAGTATGAACAATTAGCCTACCGTGGGCAGTATGAACAATTAGCCTACCGTGGGCAGTATGAACAATTAGCCTACCGTGGGCAGTATGAACAATTAGCCTACCGTGGGCAGTATGAACAATTAGCCTACCATGGGCAGTAAGAACAATTAGCCTACCGTGGGCAGTATGAACAATTAGCCTACAGTGGGTAGTATAACAATTAGCGTAACGATTACATTATTTATTTTATCCTTCAGATCAGCAAATCTTTTCAGTTAACTTTCTACTTTCTTCCAGGGCGCCGACACGCCATCTCTATTTTGGAAGATCATTGATGGCACCCCAAGCACACGGCAACTGCCCGAGTTACCGGTACCCTGAACCGGCCCTGCCATCTAATGCACTGCCCGAGTTACCGGTGCCCTGAACCGGCCCTGCCATCTAATGCACTGCCCGAGTCACCGGTACCTTGAACCGGCCTGCCATCTAATTCTAGTTGTTCAAATATTTCTTGTTGTATGAAAGTGCTGTTTAAATTTTAAAAATGTATTTATCTTTTATCCAGTTTCTTGTCTCATGTTTTTCAGACCGGCAACGCAGAGCTCGCGGACCGGTTCCGGTCCATGGACCACCACTTGTAACTCAAATACTCTCAAACAAGGTACTCATCGGGTAAATATTTGAAAGTGTAGTTGATATTGTCTTCAAGTATTTGCAATGTACTTGGAGTCGGATGAACTTTGAATTTCAAAGCTGTGTTGAACTAATAGTCAAAGAAAATTGTGTTGTTTCATTTCCAAGCGTTCACTGTCACTGACAAGAAAAGTGTGTTGTTTCATGTCCAAGCGTTCATTGTCACTGACAAGAAAAGTGTGTTGTTTCATGTCCAAGCGTTCACTGTCAGTGACAAGAAAAGTGTGTTGTTTCATGTCCAATAGTTCACTGTCAGTGAAAAGAAAAGTGTGTTGTTTCATGTTGTCGAAAATTCTTCTTTCTTATCTATATATATCTGGTCCCCAGAATGTCGAAATTGGTACTTTCAGAACAGGGGGTATATATATAGATAAAGGTCAATAGCGCTACGTTGATTAGTATTACTATGACTATGTCTAGGGAATGATTACTACAATCAACAGTTATACCAAATTAAACCTCACTCTCAATGACGTTACTATTACTAAAAAACAACAGTGGTTCAGCCACAAATAATTATTTAATTACTACAATACAAAATATATAGAAACATACAAATAGTAATACTTAATATCGATACAAATACAATGCTTTACTAATAACTCGATGTTATGATGCTGGACGTTCGGTGGAACGGTCGTCTCGGCTTGCCCTCTCTTGCCTGCTTCACGTCTGCTATACACACTGTCAGACTCTTACAGCACACCACAAAACCACTGGTCACTCAGCTGTGCAGGGGGTGGGGAAGAACTGCTCGCCACACTCTGTTACCTCTACAACACTTCTGTTTGGGTCGTCTGCTGACCTTATCTCTTTAGTGCGTTACTCGCTCGTTATTATCTGCCTTGTGCAATTACTGTGTCAGGGTTAAACTGTTAACCTCTGACGTCTTATACAGTACTGAGTTCTGCATATGCTTCTATAGCATTGAGCCTAATCTCATTTAACTGACTGAACTGACTTACTAACTGTACTAACTTACTAAACTAACTACTAACTGGCTTTAAAGAGAATAATCGATACAACATAAGCTACAACTAAGAATTACAGTCTTATCACAATATTACTAATTAATCATACATATACATTCATATAACGTAGTATTCTAACAATGACTTGATAACTAACTATAATCTAACATATCCTACTAACAAAATGCTAACATTACAAACATGTGAAACTAACAATAAACAGTACTACTATTACTAACCCTACGACACTTGATTGGACACACTCCAACAGCAATAGTCATAAGCCAGGCTCATACTTGTCTGTCAATTACACTACCGTAATTACAGGGACGAGAGAGAACAACTAACTGGCTTACCACTCTATTTATACTTGGATCCAGCTAACGCTGACCTGCATCCAGCTAAGGCTGACCTCTGGGTCATACATATGATTAATATACAATATGCTAATTTCTCGTTTGGTCAACCAATGGTTCACAAGCTGACCCTTGGTCCCAAGCTTAGTCACATGCTCTGGACATGGGCAGCGTTTCTTATAACTGACCATTTTCTGGTTGACTGGGAAACTTCCATTGTTTCTGACTATGAGTCATTATTATCATCAGTACTGGCCTAATTGAGTCGATCACGTGACAAGTGCCTGACAAGTGACCGGTAGGTTGTGTTATCCAGCGGGTCTCACACAAGTGAGGACCAGCGGGTCTCAACACATGTCCAAACGTTCACTGTCAGTGACAAGAAAACATGAAGTCAGAAACGCTTTTGAAATATAGCAAATGTGAAGGATAGAGCGCCAGTGATCATCAGGGCAACAAAATGACACAAGATTTAGTTAATGACATCAGGACTACTAAATGACATCAGCTTTATGCAATGAGATCAGCCTTATGTAATGACAACAGGGTTATGTAATGACAACAGGGTTATATAATGACATCAGTCTTATGTAACGACAGCATGGCTATGTAATAACAACAAGGTTATGTAATGACATTTGTCTTATGTAATGACAACATCATTATGTAATGACAACAGGGTTATGTAATGACAACATTCTTAAGTAATGACAACAGGGTTAGTTATTGACATCTGAACCACAACGGGCTTACATGTTTACCTCGAAGAAGTCAGTTTTGCTAAATCCGGTTCCCTTACCTAACAATGTTAACCAACTCTCATCAATTCTGTTTACTGCTTGCCAGGGTTCCCGGCCGTCTGTTCGGCATTTTATCTGTGTTAAAGTATGGTGGTGTGGGGGTGTAGGAGGAAACATGAAAACGACTAACGTCACAGCGCTACATGTTCTGACTAGAAGACGCTTAACGAGACACATCTTCCTACGCAGAGTTCACAAATCTGGCCGGAAGGTGGTCAATTTAAAGTTCTAGACTTTTTTAAAATAATAATCTCGAAGTCAATTTAGTCTTCCACGAAGACGTTTTAGACTAGGCACTTACCTTTAATATATAGTCATTGAATATAGAAAAACATAATGAAACTTATTTTTTTTTGTTTCCAAATAAAAATTTTAAAAAAGAAAGAACTATAAGCATTGTAAAGAATTTGTATTAAATTTTTAAAAGTCGGATGGCGTCTTAAACGATTTAAATATTTAATTTGTTATTTTATACTTAATCAAATACAAAGTTAGAAATCAAACACAAAGTTAGAAATTAAACACAAAGTTAGAAATCAAACACAACGTTAGAAATCAAACACAACGTTAGAAATCAAACACAACCTTAGAAATCAAACACAAAGTTAGAAATCAAACACAACCTTAGAAATCAAATACAAAGTTAGAAATCAAACACAAAGTTAGAAATCAAACACAAAGTTAGAAATCAAACACAACCTTAGAAATCAAACACAAAGTTAGAAATCAAACACAAAGTTAGAAATCAAACACAACCTTAGAAATCAAACACAAAGTTAGAAATCAAACACAAAGTTAGAAATCAAACACAAAGTTAGAAATCAAACACAAAGTTAGAAATCAAACACAAAGTTAGAAATCAAACACAACATTAGAAATCAAACACAACGTTAGAAATCAAACACAACATTAGAAATCAAACACAACGTTAGAAATCAAACACAAAATTAGAAATCAAACACAACATTAGAAATCAAACACAACATTAGAAATCAAACACAACATTAGAAATCAAACACAACATTAGAAATCAAACACAAAGTTAGAAATCAAACACAACGCTAGAAATCAAACACAAAGTTAGAAATCAAACACAACCTTAGAAATCAAACACAACATTAGAAATCAAACACAACATTAGAAATCAAACACAACGTTAGAAATCAAACACAACGTTAGAAATCAAACACAACGTTAGAAATCAAACACAACCTTAGAAATCAAACACAAAGTTAGAAATCAAACACAACATTAGAAATCAAACACAACCTTAGAAATCAAACACAAAGTTAGAAATCAAACACAATGTTAGAAATCAAACACAGCCTTAGAAATCAAACACAACATTAGAAATCAAACACAAAGTTAGAAATCAAACACAAAGTTAGAAATCAAACACAACATTAGAAATCAAACACAACATTAGAAATCAAACACAACATTAGAAATCAAACACAACATTAGAAATCAAACACAAAGTTAGAAATCAAACACAACCTTAGAAATCAAACACAACATTAGAAATCAAACACAACCTTAGAAATCAAACACAAAGTTAGAAATCAAACACAAAGTTAGAAATCAAACACAACCTTAGAAATCAAACACAAAGTAAGAAATCAAACACAAAGTTAGAAATCAAACACAAAGTTAGAAATCAAACACAAAGTTAGAAATCAAACACAACCTTAGAAATCAAACACAACGTTAGAAATCAAACACAACCTTAGAAATCAAACACAAAGTTAGAAATCAAACACAACCTTAGAAATCAAATACAAAGTTAGAAATCAAACACAAAGTTAGAAATCAAACACAAAGTTAGAAATCAAACACAACCTTAGAAATCAAACACAAAGTTAGAAATCAAACACAAAGTTAGAAATCAAACACAACCTTAGAAATCAAACACAAAGTTAGAAATCAAACACAAAGTTAGAAATCAAACACAAAGTTAGAAATCAAACACAAAGTTAGAAATCAAACACAAAGTTAGAAATCAAACACAACATTAGAAATCAAACACAACGTTAGAAATCAAACACAACATTAGAAATCAAACACAACGTTAGAAATCAAACACAAAATTAGAAATCAAACACAACATTAGAAATCAAACACAACATTAGAAATCAAACACAACATTAGAAATCAAACACAACATTAGAAATCAAACACAAAGTTAGAAATCAAACACAACGCTAGAAATCAAACACAAAGTTAGAAATCAAACACAACCTTAGAAATCAAACACAACATTAGAAATCAAACACAACATTAGAAATCAAACACAACGTTAGAAATCAAACACAACGTTAGAAATCAAACACAACGTTAGAAATCAAACACAACCTTAGAAATCAAACACAAAGTTAGAAATCAAACACAACATTAGAAATCAAACACAACCTTAGAAATCAAACACAAAGTTAGAAATCAAACACAATGTTAGAAATCAAACACAGCCTTAGAAATCAAACACAACATTAGAAATCAAACACAAAGTTAGAAATCAAACACAAAGTTAGAAATCAAACACAACATTAGAAATCAAACACAACATTAGAAATCAAACACAACATTAGAAATCAAACACAACATTAGAAATCAAACACAAAGTTAGAAATCAAACACAACCTTAGAAATCAAACACAACATTAGAAATCAAACACAACCTTAGAAATCAAACACAAAGTTAGAAATCAAACACAAAGTTAGAAATCAAACACAACCTTAGAAATCAAACACAAAGTAAGAAATCAAACACAAAGTTAGAAATCAAACACAAAGTTAGAAATCAAACACAAAGTTAGAAATCAAACACAACCTTAGAAATCAAACACAAAGTTAGAAATCAAACACAAAGTTAGAAATCAAACACAAAGTTAGAAATCAAACACAACATTAGAAATCAAACACAACCTTAGAAATCAAACACAAAGTTAGAAATCAAACACAAAGTTAGAAATCAAACACAACATTAGAAATCAAACACAAAGTTAGAAATCAAACACAACCTTAGAAATCAAACACAAAGTTAGAAATCAAACACAACCTTAGAAATCAAACACAAAGTTAGAAATCAAACACAAAGTTAGAAATCAAACACAAAGTTAGAAATCAAACACAACGTTAGAAATCAAACACAAAGTTAGAAATCAAACACAACATTAGAAATCAAACACAACATTAGAAATCAAAAACAACATTAGAAATCAAACACAACGTGAGAAATCAAACACAAAGTTAGAAATCAAACACAACATTAGAAATCAAACACAACATTAGAAATCAAACACAACGTTAGAAATCAAACACAACATTAGAAATCAAACACAAAGTTAGAAATCAAACACAACGTTAGAAATAAAACACAAAGTTAGAAATCAAACACAAAGTTAGAAATCAAACACAACATTAGAAATCAAACACAACATTAGAAATCAAACACAACGTTAGAAATCAAACACAAAGTTAGAAATCAAACACAACGTTAGAAATCAAACACAACATTAGAAATCAAACACAA
The DNA here is from genome assembly GCA_964017045.1 of Omphiscola glabra. Classification (NCBI taxonomy): domain Eukaryota; kingdom Metazoa; phylum Mollusca; class Gastropoda; family Lymnaeidae; genus Omphiscola; species Omphiscola glabra. The sequence goes on along the minus strand of OZ024794.1, from coordinate 23,147,656 downwards.
CATTAGAAATCAAACACAACGTTAGAAATCAAACACAACATTAGAAATCAAACACAACATTAGAAATCAAACACAACATTAGAAATCAAACACAACATTAGAAATCAAACACAACGTTAGAAATCAAACACAAAGTTAGAAATCAAACACAAAGTTAGAAATCAAACACAAAGTTAGAAATCAAACACAACATTAGAAATCAAACACAAAGTTAGAAATCAAACACAAAGTTAGAAATCAAACACAAAGTTAGAAATCAAACACAAAGTTAGAAATCAAACACAAAGTTAGAAATCAAACACAAAGTTAGAAATCAAACACAACATTAGAAATCAAACACAAAGTTAGAAATCAAACACAAAGTTAGAAATCAAACACAAAGTTAGAAATCAAACACAACATTAGAAATCAAACACAAAGTTAGAAATCAAACACAACCTTAGAAATCAAACACAAAGTTAGAAATCAAACACAAAGTTAGAAATCAAACACAAAGTTAGAAATCAAACACAAAGTTAGAAATCAAACACAACATTAGAAATCAAACACAACATTAGAAATCAAACACAACATTAGAAATCAAACACAACATTAGAAATCAAACACAACGTTAGACTTTCCCCAAAAACATAAAAACACGTTTTTCAAATATTTATTTTTTAAACTTTAAAATTATTTTATCGGTTCTAATCTTATAATCCTATTCCCGAGAGGATTGTTCTCCGCAGTGACATCATCAAAAGAACTCTTCAGTCTTGGAGCGATGCATCATTTAGTGTCACAGACAATTTCCACAGTTCGGACCTCTCGCCAGCTGCCAAACACTCTTAAAAACGTCATTTCCTTTCAATAAAATTACATTTGCACACGGGAGGAGTTACTCGGAAATGTCAAGGTCACGACACTCCTGACATACACGGGTCGGTCATTTCTTTATTATAAAAATATGCCTGCAAACAAAAGGCCATTTGATTTGTATAGTGTAAACATCAGAATCTAGTTTAGCTTAAAATGGGTATACATCTCGTTTAGCCTAAAAGGTGTATACATCTAGTTTAGCCTAAAATATGAATACATCTAGTTTAGCCTAAAATGGGTATACATCTAGTTTGGCTTAAAATGGGTATACATCTAGTTTGGCCTAAAATTTGTATACATCTAGTTTAGCCTAAAATATGTATACATCTAGTTTAGCCTAAAATGTGTATACATCTAGTTTGGCCTAAAATGTGTACACATCTAGTTTGGTCTAAAATGTGTACACCAAATTCAAAATAGGAAAAATGTACATAATACATATTGTGAAGACGCCAAAGTTTATCTGTGAGCAGACTTCCTTATTTTTTTTATCCCGGTGGATATTTGTTCAGAAATTATTACTCATCATTTCAAATGCACGGAAGCGTGAACAGAAACTGTTAAGTAATCCTAATTATATATTTAAAAAAAAAAAATTTGTTGTCGTTCCACAGAATAAGCCTTGCAGTCTGATAAGATATATTGTGGAAGGTAAAAAAAATTATTATGTTTTTGTAGGCTCAAACGTCACAGATGGAATCACGTTAGGGGAGATAATTAGCATGCGAAAGTAATAATAGTATCCTTAGGTGATCTGTAATACATCAATTGAACATAGTTGGAACAAGCAAGGTTATCAAACAATTGGAATGTTAACAATGTTAAGATTGGATTATATATTTTGACTTGGTGTTTTGCTGGTGCTGTAGGTGAACGTGTTGTAATGCCATTGAATGGGCTGCAATGGGCCTGAGAGCTGCAAGGTCACTGCTTGAAGCTGGGTGAAAATACCATTTCCATTTTGTTAGTGTGGTGAATAGTATCTTGTCTAAAAGTAGGTCCCCTTCATATGGTATTACCTTGTATAGAAGTAGGTCCCCTTCATATAGTAGTACCTTGTCTAGAAGTGGGTACCCTTCATATAGTAGTACCTTGTCTAGAAGTAGGTCCCCTTCATATGGTAGTACCTTGTCAAGAAGTAGGTACCCGTCATATGGTAGTACCTTGTCTAGATGTAGGTCCCCTTCATATGGCCACAGAAGACAATGTCAGAGTCCAAGGACTCCGTTTCCTTCTCCTGGCCCATACAAGGCTTATCCGTAGTGCCACTATAAGGTTGATTGAGTAGTACCACTACAAGGCTCATGAGTCGTCCCACTACAAGGATGAAGTCAAGTATGAAATCAAAATAAACAAGAGACGCTCAATATTCTTTGAGCAATACGGTCAAAACAATTGCATACCAATATGGTCAAAACAATTGCATACAAATACGGTCAAAACAATTGCATACCAATACGGTCAAAACAATTGCATACCAATACGGTCAAAACAATTGCATACCAATACGGTCAAAACAATTGCATACCAATACGGTCAAAACAATTGCATACCAATACGGTCAAAACAATTGCATACCAATACGGTCAAAACAATTGCATACCAATACGGTCAAAACAATTGCATACCAATACGGTCAAAACAATTGCATACCAATACGGTCAAAACAATTGCATACCAATACGGTCAAAACAATTGCATACCAATACGGTCAAAACAATTGCATACCAATACGGTCAAAACAATTGCATACCAATACGGTCAAAACAATTGCATACCAATACGGTCAAAACAATTGCATACCAATACGGTCAAAACAATTGCATACCAATACGGTCAAAACAATTGCATACCAATACGGTCAAAACAATTGCATACCAATACGGTCAAAACAATTGCATACCAATACGGTCAAAACAATTGCATACCAATACGGTCAAAACAATTGCATACCAATACGGTCAAAACAATTGCATACCAATACGGTCAAAACAATTGCATACCAATACGGTCAAAACAATTGCATACCAATACGGTCAAAACAATTGCATACCAATACGATCAAAACAATTGCATACCAATACGGTCAAAACAATTGCATACCAATACGGTCAAAACAATTGCATACCAATACGGTCAAAACAATTGCATACCAATACGGTCAAAACAATTGCATACCAATATGGTCAAAACAATTGCATACCAATACGGTCAAAACAACTGCATACCAATACGGTCAAAACAACTGCATACCAATACGGTCAAAATAACTGCATACCAATACGGTCAAAATAACTGCATACCAATACGGTCAAAACAATTGCATACTCAATAATTACTTTTCCAAAAATCTACTAAAATTTTTACATTAATTTTTCCCAAAACTTCAGAGGGGATTTCATATGATTATTATTTTATTTTTAATTTGTGGGGCGCCCATATATCCAATGTTCTTTAGTCTGCTCAGTTGGAGATTTGAAATTAGTTCAAACTAACAAACGGAAATTAATTAGTTTCTTTTTAGCTTTTTTTTTTTCATTTATTTCATTTGTCATTTTGTCATTTGTCATTTTTTTCCATTTGTCATTTATTTCATTTGTCATTTTTTTCATTTGTCATTTTTTCCATTTTTTTCTTTTTAAAAATACGTTTTTCGTTGTTTTATCTATTTTAAAATTGTTTTATTTTTGTAATTTTTATTCAGTGTGGACAGTTCAGCTCACTTGGAGATCAGGAAGTGGGTCAAAACTGAGATGCAAGGTTTGTCCCAGACAAACAAACAATCAAACCTGACAAGTCCACCTCATAAAAACCGTATAAAGGGAGATGACTGATCGGGTTTATCACGCGTGCAAAGACTGATTGTAAAAAGCGCCATGTTTTTCCAATCTAGTTGACCCAGAGAAACACCGCACGCTACATGAGCATGTGAACTTACCACAATCATTCTCTCATAGGAGAACAAATGACGTCACAACCAAACCGAAGCACGTGACTTAACTTTGACTTTAATAAATATGATACGTAATCTAAATTAAGAAAACCTGTCGTGTACGTGTAGAAATGAGTAGCAAGTCGAGATTGTAATGTCCAGCTTCTAATGTCCAGCTTATAGTGACCAGCTTAAGGGACATGGTGATGATGATGAGGAGGACAAGGTACGTTGAAGCTTGATCTAAACGACCGGACAATAAGACATGAACGTTTCGGCTAAGAGCCTTCCTCGGCAGACAGGACCAAAGAAAATACGACAGTAACTAGAGAATCGTTAAAAATTTAAACTTTGAACTCAGTCCTTCATTTATTATTGGTTATTGCTTGTGAGTTCAACTGCCGCTTTTGTTTTTGTTTTTTTGTGTAGCCATTTTATTTTCAAAAGTGGATCAGGAAGAAAGCTAAGGAACAGTTGAGGCGACAACACTTGACACTTGTGCGTCTGTTGCCTCAGGCCTTCCAGCCCCCAGTGCATGATACCCTCACTAAGTAGTAGTTGAACCAGCGATATATCCTCATCAACACCACGCACAGAAACATTGCAAATCCCCTCTAAGTGCATAGTAGCCCGATACATCAATAAATTGATAGTGGGACATTAATATATAGAAGAAGAGGTGCAGGAACGTTTTTGAACAGTTTTACGGATCATTAAATTATTATTATTAGTATTGTTCATCATGCGCAGGCGAAGATGACTAAGACTTCAACTTGAGTACTAGCCTTGACTTGAGTACAAGCCTTGACTTGAGTACTAGCCTTGACTTGAGTACTAGCCTTGACTTGAGTACTAGCCTTGATTTGAGTACTAGCCTTGACTTGAGTACTAGCCTTGATTTGAGTAGTAGCCTTGACTTAAGTACTAGCCTTGACTTGAGTACTAGCCTTGACTTGAGTACTAGCCTTGATTTGAGTACTAGCCTTGATTTGAGTACTAGCCTTGACTTGAGTATTAGCCTTGATTTGAGTACTAGCCTTGACTTGAGTACTAGCCTTGACTTGAGCTATATTTTGGTTAAAGTGAGGGAGAGTTGCTCAATTCGTCAGCCTTACATTCTTGTCCTTGGTAATTTGTTCCAATGGCAAGACTAAGTCAAGACGACAAGATAGAGACCAGGATGCAGTAGATGACCAGCAGTGTGTGTGTGTGTGTGTCTGTGTGTGTTTCACTGAGCTCTTTATGCGTTCTACGTTGCAGGAGTTGTCGGAATTTTCTTCGTGTCAATGTCAAACCTCCTATGGGACTCCATCTCCGGGTTTGATTTCAGAGTTGCCTTCTCTTAGATGAGTTGCCATGCAAGGTTAACGAGTTACATCTACCCGGGGTGCTGGTGATGTAACGCGGTCCTTCTACCCGGGGTGCTGGTGATGTAACGCGGTCCATCTACCCGGGGTGCTGGTGATGTAACGCGGTCCTTCTACCCGGGGTGCTGGTGATGTAACGCGGTCCTTCTACCCGGGGTGCTGGTGATGTAACGCGGTCCTTCTACCCGGGGTGCTGGTGATGTAACGCGGTCCTTCTACCCGGGGTGCTGGTGATGTAACGCGGTCCTTCTACCCGGGGTGCTGGTGATGTAACGCGGTCCATCTACCCGGGGTGCTGGTGATGTAACGCGGTCCTTCTACCCGGGGTGCTGGTGATGTAACGCGGTCCATCTACCCGGGGTGCTGGTGATGTAACGCGGTCCATCTAGCTGGTGATGTTTTTGCTAGTTTTGCTGGGGATTGAACTGTGGTTGCACGTGAGAGGAGCTTTTTCTTTTTCGATCTACCCTGACGGAGCCCAGGCTTTTTGGTCTTGATATTTTATCACTTGAAAGAAATACGCGGGAGAAAGATAAATTATGTTGATGACATGATTGACACGCTTGACCGCGAAAGTAAAAGTTTCAACTTGATAGTGTCTTGCTCACCCTATAAGTTTACGAGGGAAGATCTAAAAAAACGTCTTTAGCTGGAGATTTTGTGGCGGATTCTGCTGCACGTAACACGGGATCTCGAGAAATCATATTAATGAGATTTTGTTTTTGTCAGTAGTTGTGTTCAAAGGATTTGGGAGGGGGAAAAAAAGGGTGGGTGGGGTGGGGTGTAGCCACCAGGAGTTGTGTTAAGAGTCTTTTAGTGAACTACGTGCTGATGTATATTTCTGACTTGTGAATAAAAAACACAATAATTTGTGGATGATATCAACACAAGATATGGAAGCAAGTCGACCTAACATCGTGTCTATCGACTTTTGGGGATGGGTGTTCAATGCCCTATTAAGCTAACTTGTTAAAAAAAATATGTATTTTGTTCCTTTCCCATATTAATTTTGTTATCTGGACAAAATCAAAACCTGGGCTGGGTTTTGCGGGAAGGGGGGGGTATTAAAAAATTCCCCCCCCCCCCCCCCCCCCAACCCCCCCCCCAACCCCAAAACTCAGATTGGAAGCAACTTCCTTTTCCCACTGCATATAATGAAATAATTAATCAATATATAAGATAAAATGGTACAAGTATTATAACATATGGGATTAGAACTATTGATTGATCTGCATGCAATGTATATGTTAAGCCAGTCTCTGTATTATTGGGCTACAGATTTGGAAAATGTTAGATAGCTTCATATGCCAGGAGTCACGTAAACTCACCTTGTTAAAGGGAGACAGCTATCTGGCTTGGAATAGTGTAGTCAAGAAAAATAAATTTCATGGATACTCTCCCCTCATCAGCACATTCCTTTATTTAAATTTAAGACGCGCCGTACATCCCCGTGTAGGGCCGCAGTGTTATTTCCGACGGAAAACAAATAGTACGCCCCATCTCATTAAAATTGTTCACATCCCAAACACTTTCCTTGAACTGCGTTTCTTCCACCCTACACAATAGTAGGAACACATTTTTCAAAGAAAAATTTACCTTTTTTTTTTCACAATTACCTACATCCATAGACATAGAGATATATCTCTATGTCTATGCCTACATCTCACGACTGATGACTACTGACAGCATCGCATGAATACAATAATGATACGGATGTAACTCTATTGACTAATGTGTAATTCGGTTTTTGACAAATGAATCGATTCTGTGGAAAATTAAATGTAGTTTAGCTTGAACCTTAACACACTAGACACTAACAGAATTGCTACAAAGACTATTTATAATGTATTAAAAATCTTACCCGAGAGCCTGGTTTGTTCTGTAAACTCTTTATTGAGATTGAGCTGACTTGAGTGAAACTCATAGACTTTTGGGATAGGAGAATTTCGAGCCTCAATTTTGGAGAATTTTGAGCCTCAATTTTGGAGAATTATTTTATTATAAAGGGTACGTGTCAAATGGTTCCTATTAATGAAGTCTTATTGTGTGATTTAGTCGTTGATTATTCAAATGTCTCTTTCTCTTCGTAACCATAGTCCCATACAAATGTCATCTGGCTTCATTGGACCCTATCCTCCATTTTTCTTCGCCAGAAATATAGCCATATTCTAACCCGGTGGATTTAAACTGGGAACCGGATGGATCAGTGATTGCACAGCAACATTTTCGGACGACTAGTTGACTGTCTTCCCGTCAAGCTATTGAGCTGAAACTTATCACATAGACTCGTCGTCGATGACAACATATCCTTTCAAATTATCAGCTCCCCCCCACCAACCCCGAAATTCAATGTTTCAATGGGAAGATAAAATAAAATTCCCGATAACTGCGCTAAATGAGTTTTTAAAATAGGTGCCCGGTAACTGATATTATGCAGCCCCCAAAGGCATTTAGAAATTTAAAAAATACTTTGCGTTTAAGTTATTTTGTTGAATTTTACAGACTTTCATGTACCGTCTATTTTTTTAAAACAATCCTTGACTATTTTCATGTAATTCTAAAATGCTATTTACATATTTTAATCTAGAGAAATGTCTATTGACATGTAAAAATTGGCAATAATAAACATGCGGGCCCCCCCCCCCCCCAGTAGCTTTACATTTGTCAATGTGGCCCTCCGCACAAAAAGTTTGCCTACCCCTGACTTATGGAATATTTTATCGAATGGTTTTTTGAAAGGCTTATCAATTTACATTTTGAATTAAATCGTTATGGGCTAGGTTGACATGGGTTAGGGTTATGGCTAGGGTGGCAAGGTTTAAAGTTAGAATTATGGCTAGTGTGGCAAGGTTTAAGGTTAGAATTATGGCTAGGGTGGCAAGGTTTAAGGTTAGAATTATGGCTAGGGTGGCAAGGTTTAAGGTTAGAATTAAGGCTAGGGTGGCACGGTTTAAGGTTAGAATTATGGCTAGGGTGGCAAGGTTTGAAGTGAGGGTTAGGATGGCGGGGATTAAGGTTAGAATTAGGGCTAGCGTTGCAATTGTTTTGCTACATAAATGCAAAAAAAACATACAGCTCACTGCTTAAAGAAATATACATGATATAAAAATGTAATGCATCAGATACAGAACAAGTCAATGTCCAGTAGGAATGAAACTGTATTTTTGTAATATTGGAACCAGATTTTTTCACCATGCCGTTGGTGAAAAAAAATTAGAAACGACAACTCAATAATTTTTCTGTTCGTGTGAGAAACTCTTTTTTTTTTTTTAGATAGCGTCCCTTATTCAGCATTTTTCTCTTAATTGAAGACACATTAGTAATGCTTAGCATTTGATTGAACATAAAGTTTATGTCTGGTTTTTGACATAAGACATTCACAGATTGGAAAAACTTTTGACTTTTTTAAAGTTATATAAAATTCACGAGTTTACAGCGACAAGGAATGAATCGTTTTTTGGGGGATTTTTTCAACATAGATAGATGACACTTCATAGAAGAAAACATGTCAATCAAACGTAATGAGAAACTGGAATAAAGAATTTTATTAATAAAACTAAGAGTTGTTGAGAGAGAGAGAGAGGGAAAGGGAGAGAGAGAAAGAGGGAAAGGGAGAGAGAGAGAAAGGGAGAGAGAGAGAAAGAGAATGGGAGAGAGAAGGAGAAAGAGAGAGAGCGAAAAAAAAAGAGAGACAGAAAAAAAGAGAGATATATAGAGAGAGAAAGGGGGAGAGAGAGAGAGAGTGAGAGCGAATATTGGATCGCGATTAATTAACTATATACCATTCAACACACAACAACTGCTGTAGTCAACCATGTACACACGCATCTGTGAGATACATGGTCTACGCTTCATGGTCGTCTTCCATATTTGACCTTTGACTCCATACTGTTTCAAGACGCTGCAGAGATCATTGTATTGTGACTGCTAACGAAACAATTTTAAGAATAATATTAATTTTATCTTATTTTTATATTTAATATTGAACATGTGGATTTTTTTTTAATGTTCAAAGTGTGCTCAAAGAAAGACTGATTTATGTAATTATACCCTCATAACAAATCCTGTGCGCTCATAACCAAGCCAGTGCCCTCATAACCAAGCCAGTGTCCTGATAACCAAGCCAGTGCTCTCATAACCAAGCCAGTGCCCTCATAACCAATCCAGTAAGCTCATACCAATCCAGAGCGCTCATAACCAATCCAGTGCGCTCATAACCAAGCCAGTGCGCTCATAACCAAGCCAGTGCCCTCATAGCTAATCCAGTTCCCTCATAACCAATTCAGTGCCTCATAGCTAATCCAATGCCCTCATAACCAATCAAGTGCACTCATAACCAATCCAGTGCGCTCATAACCAATCCAGTGTCCTCATAACCAATCCAGTGCCCTCATAACCAATTCAGTGCCCTCATAACCAATTCAGTGCCCTCATAACTAATCCAGTGCCCTCTTCACCAATCCAGTGCCCTCATAACTAATGCAGTGCCTTTATAACCAATCCAGTGCCCTCATAACCAATCCAGTGTCCTCATAACCAATCCAGTGCCCTCGTAACCAATCCAATGCCTCATAACCAATCCAGTGCCCTCATAACCAATCCAGTGCCCTAACAACAATCCAGTGCCCTCATAACCAAGCCAGTGTCCTGATAACCAATCCAGTGCCTTCATCACCAATCCAGTGCTTTCATAACCAATCCAGTGCCCTCATTACCAAGCCAGTGCCTCATAACCAATCCAGTGCCCTGATAACCAATCCAGTAACTTCCAAACCAAGCCAGTGCCCTCATAACCAATCCAGTGCGCTCATAACCAATCCAGTGCGCTCATAACCAATCCAGTGCGCTCATAACCAAGCCAAGTGCCCTCATAACCGATCCAGTGCCCTCATAACCAATCCAGTGCGCTCATAACCAATCCAGTGCGCTCATAACCAATCCAGTGCGCTCATAACCAATCCAGTGCGCTCATAACTAATTCAGTGCCCTCATAACCAATCCAGTGCCCCATCACCAATCCAGTGCTCTCAAAACCAATCCAGTGTCCTTTTAACCAATTCAGTGCCCTCATAACCAATCCAGTGCCCCCATCACCAATCCAGTGCTCTCAAAACCAATCCAGTGTCCTCTTAACCAATCCAGTGTCCTCTTAACCAATCCAGTGCCCTCATAACCATGCCAGCACCCTCATGCCTCAGCCAATGCCCTAATAAAAAGCCAGTCCCTCACTACCAACCAGTGGCAGTGTATAGTATTAGCAACTTAAAATTAATAACCATTTATCGTTGCTAGAATCCCTTGACATGAAGAATGTAAATATATATAATACAGTTCACGGCCGGCGGGCGGTCGGCATTTTGAGCCTACGGGGAACAGTTTTTTGGGGAGTGGTGTGGAATGGGGGGGGGGGGTAAACAGAGCAGGGGAGATCAGAAGTGCGCAGGCCAGGTAATACAAATAATGAAACACAAGACAAGCCTTTAAAAAGCGTTATCTCCCCCCCCCCCCACCCCCCAGGCCCCGGTATTCATCCCATCTCTACTGAACCGCTTGACGTTGACAAAATGCACGTGCCGGGCATTTTCACGCCGCTCTTTAAAAAAAAGACTCACCGACCAGTAGCGGTGCAGACGTTTAGCACGAGAGTCACAGCAGTCATGGTGGGGGCGGGGGGTGGAGGGGGAGAAGCCAATGTCCCTGGTAGAGCAGGGTTTTTACGTCCACTTGCCACGAGTGAGTGGTTAGATGACCAACGTGTCGCTTAGTGAGATAGCCGTGTCAATAGCTGGACCACGCCCAGACTAATTGCTGTGTAGATCAAGTGGTTGTCACTGAATGGCTTGACAGTAATTGGGTGTGGGTTGGTGTTTTCTTTTCCCGTCATATGTATGAACAGGGGCGGCGCAACCAAACTAACCACAGTCTTAGCTAAGGTGAATAGTCAATATAAACTTATTCATATAACTAGTACGCAATCTAGATATCTTGAATCATATATATTTATATAATATATACCGGTATATATATATATATATATATTTATTTTTTTAATTATTTATATATCGATATGTATTTGTTTATTTATTTGTTTATTTATTTATTAGTTAGTTTATCAACATTTATGTTATGGGGCCAACGATGTACGTATAAATTGCGAGGGCCACCACTGTTTACGACTCTGACTCTGGACATAGGGCTTCAAGGTAAGACGTAAATGAATTAAATTACAGTTAAGTCGATAGTTTACTATCTTTTACCGGCGTCTTGTGAAAAATCCTCCAAAATATATACAATACAATACAGTGGATATCATAAATTTTTTCGGCAATTCTTTTTTATAAATAAATCAATGTATTTCCTAATTCACCGCTTCGCCGAGTGTATACAACAAGAGTAAGGCCGATACATACGATGAAATAATCTCGACTTACGCCACTAAATACTTTATCTGGCATATTGCTTCAATTCTATTCCAGTTTAAGCGTGGTCTTTTTATTATCCCCACCGGGCCGGCAACTTCCCCGCAGCCCTGGTAACGAACAGATCAACTCGATCTAAAAAAAAATCAACACATGGTCGGATCTGCATCACATGCAAAGGCGTGGACCAGCGATGACACCACCAAAAATAGAGTTTAAGTCTTGAATGAGCTCAAATGTGTAAGTTGTCAATGTTCCCTTATAATAGATTTTTAGAGTTTAAAAAATCCCAACACAAAGAAAAAATCTTTTTTTTTTTTTTTAAAAACAAGTGAATATTTTTTTGGTTAGGGTCGATGGAGCTTCTCAACACTAAAACTGTTCCAGTTTTAATAAATAAATATTCCAGTTAAAATTGCGTAATTAACGGCTGATCTTTTTTTCTAAAGGAAATATGTAAAACAAGGGATGGGGAAAACCTAATAGATTAGAAGCACCAAAAAAAAATGTTTATTTCAATTCTTTAATTCGTGGTGTGTGGCGATCTATGCATGGCCTGGATGTTCCGGAGTTATAGATGGCCTCTCTTATTTCATCTATCCTGGTAATGCCACAGTCGGTTTTTTAAATCACAGTCGTGGTAAAAGTTACAGCCGCGGCAACATCACAACTGTGGTAATATCACAGTGGTGGGAATATCACAGTTGTGGTAATACGACTGTCGTGGTAATATCTCAGTCGTGGTAATATCACGGTCGTGGTAATATCACAGCCGTGGCAATATCACAATCGTGGTAATATCACAGTCGTGGTAATATCACAGTAGTAGTAATATCACAGTCGTGGTAATATGACAATCGTTGTAATATCACAGTCGTGGTAAGGTCGCAGACGGTGATAATGTCTATTTGGACACAGTGGCAAGATGTATTCACCAAATCAAATCACGTTATCCTTAAAGTGAACATGACATGGGAGATGTGCGGGAGATGTGCCGGATGGAGGGCTGTAATATTAAACCCAATAAAGTGTTGCATCTGCCCAGTGGTATGCCTGGCTGAGTGGGAGAAAAAAAAAGGGGGGGGGGGTCATGGGAACTGATATTATAATGTAATGTTGTTAAGATATGAAGAGGTGTGGTTGAAGTTGGGATAAATGGGAGCATGGAATTCGTCTGGTTGTGATCTGCTTTATGGCGATGAGATTAGATCAGGGTGGTGGTTGGGTTGGGGGCGGGTGTTCGGGTGGAACAGAAGTTCTGAGACATGACGATAAAAGTTCAACGGAATGGTGGGAAAGAAGCAGGATGGACTGGAAGGTTATGGAGTAAGTGACTGGGCCAGGAGAAGGCTAGGAAGGTGGTTGGAAAGTTTATTAGTGGATGGAAAGGAAGAGTCGTATCAGGGGTGGGAAAACTGTTTAAGTTTTTAATTTTTTAACAAACCAAGTTTTTGTTGTTCTTCTTTTAAGTAGTTACAAATAGGATTTTAAATTTATTTATCATCTCTCAAAGTTAAGTATTAATAAAAATTGAAGAAATAAATAAGTATCCTCTAAATTAGAAAAAATATTGCGCTTTTTATGATAAGGAACTTTACTTGCGATCAACTTCGGTCATGTTTTCTATGTAATAATTGAAGGACTTCAATGAAGCTATGTGAATGAAATAGAAAAACAAGGTATGTTGAGGCGAAGCTTGAATCAAAATTCACGGACAATAAGATGTAGACGGTTTATATTCTTTCACGTCCAGTCATCCTACTTCCGGCAACAAAAATTGAGATCTCTGAAGTTTTCGTACTCTGCTCGGTTTCTTGGCGTACTTCTATTTGTCCTGTTCGCCGAAGAAGGCTCTACGCCGAAACGTCCACATCTTATTGTCCAGTCTTTTGGTTCAAGCTTCAACATACCTTGTTTTACTATTTCATTCATGTTTTCTATTTCATTCATGTTTTCTATGATAGAGTTAGCTTGGACGCCGTCAATCTACACCATGTGTTAGGTCACACTTTGATGTATTCGGTAATCTTATTTTCAACATTAATGTCTTTTCAATTACAAAAATATTAAAAATATTTTTTTTCTTTTCTTTTTTCTTTCTTTTTTTGTTTGTTTGAAATACTGAATTAAACGCCATTCAAAATATGGATTCATCCACATGGCGACACTATACTAGGGTGACCAACACACTATACTAGGGTGACCAACACACTATACTAGGGTGACCAACACACTATACTATGGTGACCAACACACTATACTAAGGTGACCAACACACTATACTAGGGTACCAACACACTATACTAGGGTGACCAACACACTATACTAGGATGACCGACACACTATACTAGGGTGACCAACACACTATACTAGGGTGACCAACACACTATACTAGGGTGACCGACACACTATACTAGGGTGACCGACACACTATACTAGGGTGACCAACACACTATACTAGGGTGACCGACACACTATACTAGGGTGACCGACACACTATACTAGGGTGACCAACACACTATACTAGGGTGACCAACACACTATACTAGGGTGACCAACACACAATACTAGGGTGACCAACACACTATACTAGGGTGACCAACACACTATACTAGGGTGACCAACACACTATACTAGAGTGACCAACACACTATACTAGGGTGACCAACACACTATACTAGGGTGACCAACACACTATACTAGGGTGACCAACACACTATACTAGGGTGACCAACACACTATACTAGGGTGACCAAATCATGAACTTGAAAAATACGGATCTAGGATGTTAAAAAAGCACCAGATACTGCAGACATCCAAAGATGTTAGTGACTTATAACCTTGAAGCACTTGTAGCACCACACGTCGAGCTATCACTGGTTCCACTCACTTGGCAGATTTAATGGCTGCAACATAAAGAACCTGGTCATTGAGCAGGGCTAATCGGCTGCTCAGCAGACCTGCAGAGATGGGGAAGGCGTGGACGAGCTTATCAAGTGAGCGAACAGCATGGAGGGAATTCAGTAAATTGTGGTGGTTTTTTAAAGTCTACTTAGTCATGTTGTCAAATAGATACAACAGAAGGGTGAGAAAATAGATACAACAGAAGGGTGAGAAAATAGATACAACAGAAGGGTGCGAAAATAGATACAACAGAAGGGTGAGAAAATAGATACAACAGAAGGGTGAGAAAATAGATACAACAGAAGGAGGAGACGAGAGGACATGTTGAGTGGTTTCAGTGACGCCGATATGGCCTTGAAATTGCCTCAGTTTCTCTAAATCTTTGAAGAAAACATGTTGAAGTAAACAATTTGTCGGGTTTCGGCGAGGGATGTCGCAAAATATTAGTTTAAAACAGAGATTTGGAGCTGCCGGTTGTAGCTCTGGAGAAAGGGTTTTTGCCCGGAGTGTGGGCGGAGCCTCTGGAGCTGGTAAAATTTCGTACTGCTCCCAGATCCAAAAATTTTTATCAATTAGATTTTTAAAAATGCACATAAAAAATACAATGTTGATTTTTGATTTTTTAAATTTAATTTACTCAAATTGAGGCCTCACTCTTCTACAGCTGTGTAGTCCCACTACTCTACCGGCTGTGTAGTCTAACTACTCTACCAGCTGTTTAGTCCCGCTACTCTAACGGCTGTGTAGTCCCACTACTCTACCGGCTGTGTAGTCCCACTACTCTACCGACTGTGTAGTCCCACTACTCTACCTGCTGTGTATACCCCAAATCGTCTACCAGCTATGCTTCCCCAGTTCTCTACCTACTATGTTGCCCCACTCTTCTACCAGCTAACTCTTCTACCAGCTATGATGCCCAACTCTTCTACCAGCTATTTTGCCTCTCTTCTACCAGCTATGTTGCCCAACTCTTCTACCAGATATGTTTCCCCACTCTTCTACCAGCTATGTTGCTGGTACCATAAATTCTATGACTAATTAATAAGATGGGTAATTGACAATAAAAAACACATTTCTTAAACACCTAGCACCAGCTTAACCACCCGCTGAACCACCCGCTGAACCACCCGCTGAACCACCCGCTGAACCACCCGCTGAACCACCCGCTGAACCGGAGCTCGGAGAAGAGCTGACAAAACTTTGTTTGGAGCTGGAGCTTGGACAAAACCATATGCACCAAATCCCTGGTTTAAAACATTTATGTCAATTATTTGCAAGATATGGAGACCTAAAGGCATTCTTTTCAAAGGTTGAGATAGAGAATAGGCTTCGTGATGGTTTGAGATGGAGACAAAGGTTTATGATAGCTTGAGAAAGTGAATATGTTTTAGGGTAGTTTGAGAAGGTGAATATGGTTAAGGATAGTTTGAGATGGTGAATATGGTTTAGGAAAGTTTGTGATTGGGAATATGGTTTAGGATAGTCTGAGTTGGGGAATATGGTTTAGGATAGTCTGAGATGGTGAATTTGGTTTAGAATAGTTTGAGATGGTGAATTTGGTTTAGGATAGTTTGAGATGGTGAATTTGGTTTAGGATAGTTTGAGATGGTGAATTTGGCTTAGGAAAGTCTGAGATGGTGAATATGGTCTAGAATAGTTTGAGATGGTGACTATAGGTTTTTGATAGTTTGCGATGGGATATCGGGTTTTGACAGATTCGGCAAAATCAGCGGACCATCTAGACCAGTGGTTCTCAACTTTCCTAATTCCGCGACCCTTTAATACAGGTCCTCATGTTGTGGTGACCCCCAACTATAAATGTACTTTCGTTGCCCATTCAAAAATATGTCTTTTCCGTTGGTCTTTGGCGACACTTTGTGTAATGGCCGTTCGACCTCAAAGGGGTTGCGACCCACAAGGTGAGATCCGCTGATCTAGAGTTTATGACGCCAGGGGCGCTCCTTGATGTTGCCTCCCCCGCCTTAGAAACGAACATCACAATGTAAACAGAATACACATAAAAAAATATACTATATAAAGTATTAAACTGGAAATCCCCCCCCCCCGCCCGAAACTAAAATTAGTGCCACCCGGACTACCCCCTCCCCCCTCCTCCTCCCCCCCCCCCCATTTTCTCCGGCAGAAAGGGATATACTTGGTAGGGGAGATGGGGGAGTTCCCCAGCTGTGTAAATTTTCAATGCAATAAAAACGTAATGAAATCTTGCCAATCAACAGTAGCGCCACCGTTTACCTTTGTCTTATCACTTCATTGTTATTTACAGAGTGTGCGGCAAAGGAGATCGGCGCAATAACAGATAATGCGCCCCTTGGGTTTTTATTGTCGGGGTTAAAGAAACGCGTTTGTATTTATTTTTTTCATTTTTTTCCCTCCTTGGTCCTGCGATAAAGTAGAGCGAGGGCGTCACGTCGCATGACCCAAATTTGTCGTTCTATTTTCGTCTGTGGAGTAAACTCAGCCACATTCTCATCATAATATATACACATGTCGGGATACGCCCCGCTTCCTGTATGAATGGCCAGACGAGTTAAGTCACGGTCAGGCGTGAGACAAGGGGCTCGGGTTGTCTGCGTTCCACTGACGGCGCGTGCTGTTGCGTACTCACTGCGTCTATGGTGCCGCCCTGACGGGGGTCGGGTCCACGCCATTGATAGTCCGTCCCCCCTCCTTGCCCCCCTCCCCCTCTTGCATGTTGATGTTAAGTTGGTTTGTTTTGCGTGTGCCAGACAAGTTTGATTCACTAGTCAGTTGGTGAATGTGGATGTCAGGTGGAGGTAAATGTCGTCTAATGAATGGCTACGGTAGGTGAACTCTTGAATTACCTTTTATTACTTGGTACTCTCTGCACATGCGCTAATACTCTTTGCACGTGTCCTAACAGTTGTAGGTTTCTTTATAGTTTGAACTATTGTATTATAGATTATGAGACGTTAAGTAGGACAATAATATACTGTGTGTATATGTTATGAGACGTTAAGTAGGATAATGCTTATACTGTGTGCTTGTTTATTGGTGATATAAGGAACAGTACAATGGTTAATTTAAGTCGTGTTACTTGGCTGGTCAGCGTTCACTTGGCTGGTCAATGTTCACTTGGCTGGTCAGTGTTCACGTGGCTGGTCAGCGTTCACTTGGCTGGGCAGCGTTCATTTGGCTGGTCAGTGTTCACGTGGCTGGTCAGTGTTCACTTGGCTGGTCAGTGCTCACTTGGCTGGTCAGTGTTCACTTGGCTGGGCAGTGTTCACTTGGCTGGTCGGCGTTCACTTGGCTGGTCAGTGTTCACTTGGCTTGGCAGTGTTCACTTGGCTGGTCAGCATTCACTTGGCTGGTCAGTGTTCACTTGGCTGGTCAGTGTTCACTTGGCTGGGCAGTGTTCACTTTGCTGGGCAGTGTTCACTTGGCTGGTCAGTGTTCACTTGGCTGGTCGGCGTTCACTTGGCTGGTCAGTGTTTAAAGTTCCGTCCCTTTTAAAAAAGAAAAAAATATTAAAACTGCTTCATTAATTGTGTATCATACATCGTTCTGAATTCAAAGGATCATTAATGAAGGTCTGCCGTTGAAGTTTAATTATAATTTCACGGGCTCTCAACCATTGGATCGTCTCCTGGCAGAAACTGAAGAATAATATTTTGTTTAAAATAAATCTGTCATAATACAACAATACTCCCATTGACTTGTACAAAACAATACTCCCATTGACTTGTACAATACAATACTCCCATTGGCTTGTACAATACAATACTCCCATTGACTTGTACAATACAATACTCCCATTGGCTTGTACAAAACAATACTCCCATTGGCTTGTACGCATTTCTACGAGGGTGAATTTTCAACGTTTCTACATTGTAAAATAATATAGCAGGGAAATTGAATCGTTATAAAGGCGTGATATTTGCTGGAAAACTTAACCGCCAAATTTGAGGTTTGTTACTTAAAAGATAATTTCAACCATTTCATATTGGTGGTACATTTTTGGTAAATTAAAATTAGATTTCATTATATTGAGAAAAAAATCTGGTTTCGTTTTCTGTTTGAACAGCCTTTAAATGCCATGTGATAATGTTTCGAAGTCGATGATCACTTTAATTTTGTAAGATGGGGGTCTAGACTCCAAGAAGGTGTGGTGTATTTAGTACGTGAATCGTATGCAAAACATTCACAAGGGAGACAATTCTTTTTACTTTTTGTAAGATGAATATAGTGTTAGCGTTCCTCAAATCACACAATAACAACCGGGTGCAGTTTTTTTACACCGAGTCCGGGTATTTAGAGAAAATACCCGGTGTGTCCAAGTGTTACAAAAAAAATATATATATATGCCGGCCTTTAAACAATAGTCCTAAAGATAGTCCTACACCCTGCCTGTCGGCCTTTAAATAGTCCTGCAGACAGTCCTACACCCTGCCTGCCTGCCTTTAAAAAGTCCTACAGACAGTCCTGCACCCTGCCTGCCTGCCTTTAAAAAGTCCTTCAGACAGTCCTGCACCCTGCCTGCCTGCCTTTAAAAAGTCCTACAGACAGTCCTGCACCCTGCCTGCCTGTCTTTAAATAGTCCTGCAGACAGTCCTACACCCTGCCTGCCTGCCTTTAAAAAGTCCTTCAGACAGTCCTGCACCCTGCCTGCCTGCCTTTAAAAAGTTCTACAGACAGTCCTGCACCCTGCCTGCCTTTAAAAAGTCCTACAGACAGTCCTGCACCCTGCCTGCCTGCCTTTAAATAGTCCTTCAGACAGTCCTACACCCTGCCTGCCTGCCTTTAAAAAGTCCTACAGACAGTCCTGCACCATACCCGTGACTCATTATTGACTATGTAATAGAAACAAATTCAACCTTCTCACTTGAGTTCAACTGTCACGCATGACGTCACGCATGAAGCTCACTGCTTTTATTTTCTTTCCACTCAATACAATTTTTTTTAAAACATGCTGAGTAAAAAGGGGGGCGGGGGGTAGGGTCGGTTGTGAAAAGGAAGCAGCCACACCACAAGCAAAATATATACAAGAGATAACTTACTATAACACCAAACTTTGACTTTTTAAAACTGATATTAGTGGGGGGGGGGGGGGGTGTTCAACTTAATGTATTTCCGTTTTCGTTGTTTGTGGTTTTTGGTCGTTGGTTTTTTTTTTTTTTTTTTTTTTTTTTTTTTTTTTGTGTTCTTTTTCTTTTATAAACTAGAACATTTTTCTCTGTCTTCCTCTTCTTCTCCCTCCTCTAACTGTGCCCTGCATGATTTCTTTGGCGAGCCCTTGTTTTCTTTTCACGTGGCCATTCCATTAAATCTTGCGCTTTTTTACAGACACCAGGAGGTCATCGTACAGCCCAATTGCTTGACGAATCCTTTCTTTCACTTGTTCATTGATGATGGTCATTCACTCATAAAATGTATTATAGCTTATAAGCTTTACGTTCTAATTAATTTTAGAACATAAATTTAACGTGATACGCGCTTGGGGCTATATTTCTAACAATTCCAGATTTACGAATAAGCTAAATGAGCTACAGCTTAGGGGCCTCACAATCTGGCAGCTTTGTAAATATATATTTTTTTGACCAGCTAATTTAATTTAAAACCCGGCCGGGGGGTCTCTCGACTTCGGATGAGCTTAGGGCCTCAGCCAATCTGTCCGGCCCTGATTTCTACTCCTTTGCAACACCGAGACGTCGCAAGGCTTCTGCCTTAAACCCCCTAAAGTATAATTTAAACCCAAACTAACACAATAAGGGAAACGCCTCTGTGGTGTTGTATAACCTGCATGTCCAGGCTATGAGATAGTTTGGGCTTATCACAACGGGACATGATCTCACGGACTGTCTGTCTCGTTGGAAAGAGTGTACAACTTCATCTTTGATTTAAGATCTTGGACAAATTGTTTAGAAACTCGAACCCCTCTGTGGGCCACGAGAGCGTGGGGGAAAGGGGGGGGGGGGGAAACGGCGATATTACTAGTTGAGATTATCAGGGGCGGCGGATCGATATCTTAGTTAACACAGCTTACGCCGTAGCATGGTATTTGTTTTCTAGAGTGTATAAAAAATGTTGAATGACAAATTCTTGTGCGCATTCTAATTTTATACGATTGTGTGTTGAAAATTGGCTCTTCTTAAATTTACAAGCAAAATATTGTTTGACTTAATTGTTTATCTAATGGTAATAGGTGTAATGTAATGTTAATTGACTAAACTTGATGTTAATTGACTAAACGTGATGTTAATTGGCTAAACTTGATGTTAATTGGCTAAACTTTATGTTAATTGGCTAAACTTGATGTTAATTGGCTAAACTTGATGTTAATTGACTAAACTTGATGATAATTGACTAAACTTGATGTTAATTGGCTAAACTTGATGTTAATTGACTAAACTTGATGATAATTGACTAAACTTGATGTTAATTGGCTTTGAGACTCTAAGAAAACACAGCCTTTTAAGTAACTTTGTCGTAAACTCTTACAAAATGGAAGGCAGCCATTGAGAACATTCTAGAACTGCGGGTCAACGACACAAATCTCGTCTGCTATATTAATGACCTTTACCTTAAGAACTCTGTGTCATTTACTGACTTAAAAAACCTCCAGCTCAACTGCAACAATGTTACACTCGGGTGATTAGGTAGTTGTGTGACAATGGTTGCAGGTATGTGGATAGTTGTATGACAATGTTAATCAAGTGTGTTGATAGATGTGTGACACTATGTCTCAGATGTTTGGATATATGTTTGACAATGTCTCTCATATGTGTGGATTGTTGTGTGGCAATGTTACTCAAGTGTGTGGATAGCCATTTCACAGAAGTTTGTATTTTTGTGTGACAATGTTACTAAGGTGTGTGATTTATAAGGTTGTCTCGGCCTGTAACACGACCTCGCAGGCAACTGTGTGAGCTAACATACATGTTCTATATTTGGAATGAATGTTAATCATCAGCCCATCGGCAATCACACTCACCCTATCACCTCACCCTATCACCTCATCCTATCTCCAACCTATAACCTCAACCTATCAGCTCACCATATCACCTCAACCTATCACCTCAACTATCACCTCAACCTATCACCTCATTCTATCACCTCACCCTATCACCTCATCCTATCTCCAACCTATCACCTCAACCTATCACCTCACCATATCACCTCACCCTATCACCTCACCCTATCTCCAACCTATCACCTCAACCTAACACCTCAACCTATCACCTCAACCTATCACATCCCCATATCACCTCACCCTATCACCTCACCCTATCTCCAACCTATCACCTCAACCTAACACCTCAACCTATCACCTCAACCTATCACCTCAACCTATCACCTCAGCCTATCACCTCACCCTATCACCTCATCCTATCTCCAACTATCACCTCAACCTATCACCTCACCCTATCTCCAACCTATCACCTCAACCTATCACCTCACCATATCACCTCACCCTATCACCTCACCCTATCTCCAACCTATCACCTCAACCTAACACCTCAACCTATCACCTCAACCTATCACCTCAACCTATGACCTCAACCTATCACCTCAGCCTATCACCTCACCCTATCACCTCATCCTATCTCCAACTATCACCTCAACCTATCACCTCACCCTATCTCCAACCTATCACCTCAACCTAACACCTCAACCTATCACCTCACTCTATCACCTCAACCTATCACCTCAACCTATCACCTGAACCTATCACCTCAACCTGTCACCTCACCTTATCACCTCACCCTATCACCTCATACTATCTCCAACCTATCACCTCAACCTAAAACCTCACCATATCACCTCACCATATCACCTCACCCTATTACCTCATCTTATCTCCAACCTATCACCTCAACCTATCACCCCAACCTATCCCCTCACCATATCATCTCACCCTATCACCTCATCCTATCTCCAACCTATTACCTCAACCTATCACCTCACCCTATCACTTCACCCTATCACCTCACCCTATTTCCAGCCTATCACCTCAACCTAACACCTCAACCTATCACCTCACTCTATCACCTCAACCTATCAACTCAACCTATCACCTCAACCTATCACCTCACCATATCACCTCACCCTATCACCTCACCCTATCTCCAACCTATCACCTCAACCTAACACCTCAACCTAACACCCCAACCTATCACCTCAACCGATCACCTCACTCTATCACCTCACCCTATCACCTCAACCTTTCACCTCAACCTATCACCTCAACCTATTACCTCACCATATCATCTCAACCTATCACCTCACCCTTTCAGCACACCATATCACCTAACTCTATCACCTCACCCTATCACCTCACCATATCACCTCACAATATCCCTCACCATATCACCTCACCCTATCACCTCAACCTATTAGCTCACCATATCACATCACCCTATCACCTCACCCTATCCCCTCACCCTATCACCTCACCGTATCACCTCACCATATCACCTCACCATATCACCTCACCATATCACCTCACCATATCATCTCACCTTATCACCTCACCATATCACCTCACCATATCACCTCACCATATTACCTCACCATATCACCCCACCCTATCACCTCACCGTATCACCTCACCGTATCACCTCACCATATAACCTCACCATATAACCTCACCATATCACCAGTACGGTTCTCAAGCTGATATCAAACAGACTCAACTGATGCAAAGGGTCTCGTGCCGATTTTAAATCCTTTATATCAAATTAGCTTTACTTGTGCCTGGTCCATATCTTCGGACGGCTAATTGACCCACTTTCCGCCAAGCCATCAAGCTGAAACTTTGTGCATAGACTCTTTGCCGATGACAACATTTTCTTTCAAATTTTCAGCCCCATCCCCAAATCCCAACCCCCAACAATCAGGTCCTCTTGTTTTTCAAGAGGAAAATAAAAGGAAATATCCGATGACTGCGCTAAATGAGATTTTAAAAAAATTTATATCGCAGATGCGTTTGGTGCGTAATATTTTCTATTGTTTGTTATTTTTAAATAAATCTGCTGTTTAAAAACGGGTGTGTCATTAGATTATTAAAATGTACCGCTGCGAGCCTTGAGGGGGAGCACTAATTGGGCTTCTTATAAAGTGCGTAACTTGTGTGCATTGGTTTTTGTTTTGTCTCTATACAGCTGTTCTTTTATTACGTAAATGAATTTTATTTTATTGTCACGATTATGTTTCTTTTGCTAATATATTTTTACGTACAGCGCGGTAAGCTTAGCCCTAGGCTGGGGTACTGCAGTGAGCTTAGCCCTAGGCTGGGGTACTGCAGTGAGCCTAGCCCTAGGCTGTGGTACTGCAGTGAGCTTAGCCCTAGGCTGGGGTACTGCAGTGAGCCTAGCCCTAGGCTGTGGTACTGCAGTGAGCCTAGCCCTAGGCTGGGGTACTGCAGTGAGCCTAGCCCTAGGCTGGGGTACTGCAGTGAGCCTAGCCCTAGGCTGGGGTACTGCAGTGAGCCTAGCCCTAGGCTGTGGTACTGCAGTGAGCCTAGCCCTAGGCTGTGGTACTGCAGTGAGCCTAGCCCTAGGCTGTGATACTGCATTGAGCTTAGCCCTAGGCTGGGGTACTGCAGTGATCTTAGCCCTAGGCTGGGGTACTGCAGTGAGTTTAGCCCTAGGCTGTGGTACTGCTGTGAGCCTAGCCCTAGGCTGTGGTACTGCAGTGAGCCTAGCCCTAGGATGTGGTACTGCAGTGAGCTTAGCCCTATGCTGGGGTACTGCAGTGAGCCTAGCCCTAGGCTGTGGTACTGCAGTGAGCCTAGCCCTAGGCTGTGGTACTGCAGTGAGCCTAGCCCTAGGCTGTGGTACTGCAGTGAGCTTAGCCCTAGGCTGTGGTACTGCAGTGAGCCTAGCCCTAGGCTGTGGTACTGCAGTGAGCCTAGCCCTAGGCTGTGGTACTGCAGTGAGCCTAGCCCTAGGCTGTGGTACTGCAGTGAGCCTAGCCCTAGGCTGTGGTACTGCAGTGAGCCTAGCCCTAGGCTGTGGTACTGCAGTGAGCCTAGCCCTAGGCTGTGGTACTGCAGTGAGCCTAGCCCTAGGCTGTGGTACTGCAGTGAGCCTAGCCCTAGGCTGTGGTACTGCAGAGAGCTTAGCCCTAGGCTGGGGTACTGCAGTGAGCCTAGCCCTAGGCTGTGGTACTGCAGTGAGCCTAGCCCTAGGCTGTGGTACTGCAGTGAGCCTAGCCCTAGGCTGTGGTACTGCAGTGAGCCTAGCCCTAGGCTGTGGTACTGCAGTGAGCCTAGCCCTAGGCTGTGGTACTGCAGAGAGCTTAGCCCTAGGCTGTGGTACTGCAGTGAGCCTAGCCCTAGGCTGTGGTACTGCAGTGAGCTTAGCCCTAGGCTGTGGTACTGCAGTGAGCCTAGCCCTAGGCTGTGGTACTGCAGTGAGCCTAGCCCTAGGCTGTGGTAACGCGCTATATAAGACAACTAAAAGTAATAATAATATGCATGTTTTGTATCATTTTCAGCCCCTCCCCTCCCACCAAGCCCCCCCCCCCCAAATAGCTCGAATATTACACTGTATAAAGGATTTATACGAACAAACTTTGCTTCTAAAGGGTTATTTAATACTTCCTGATATGTGATATTTTGTGGTCGCATTTGGGGGTCACCTTCTCTATACCCGGGTATCACAAATGTGAATGTTGATGACTTTGAGTCGCAGGACACGCTGGTACTTACTGTGGATACGGTCATTCAAGAATCTGGATGAATTGGACATTTGCTTGGACCACACTGAGAATGTCGAAATGAACTTTTGCCCAACGCACGTACAATTCTTTAGGATTATACTTACGGTACTTTAAAATTGTACCTAAATAACAGAGCTAAAATGTTTTGTGAAATACTTACTTAAGATTTGAGCGTATTTCTAAATCCAGTTACTTGGCGGTATATTTACTTTAGAATTACTTTGTAATTCGATAATAACGTTAGTGAGACGCCATGTTGTGTTTGAGCCCAGTCTTTACATAGTACCATGATTAAGTACGATTACTTTGTATTTGAGCCCAGTCTTTACACAGAACCATGTTAAGTATGATTTCTTTGTGTTTGAGCCCAGTCTTAACATAGTAACATGATAAGTATGATTACTTTGTTTTTGAGCAAATATGTTTATTTTGTGTAACCTTATATTACGGACCGTTATAAATGGAGAAATTAATCTCTTAATTTTAGTCTATGGCTCGTTCTAGAAACAGTCCATAATAAAGAACGATACCAAAGTTTAAAAATAGACCGAGTGGTCTAAACTGAGCAAATCTCAATCAGCAGCCCGGGTGGATGGGACTCGTTAACCTTGGACGGCAACTCATCTAAGAGAAGGAAACTCTGAATTCAAACCAGGAGATGGAGTCCCGATAGGCGGATAACATTGATACAATGAAACATTCCGGCAACTCCCGAGTGGATGGGACTCGTTAGCCTTGGACGGTAACTCATTTAAGAGAAGGCAAACTTGAATTCAAACCAGGAGCCAGAATGATCAATAAATTGATCGTGGGCCCTCAAACATAAGAAGAAGAAACGACAATCAAGGCCAGAGCTAATTACAATTAATAACTTTTTAATTTGTGAACTTCAATTAAATAATAACAGCAAGAGAAATATGATTAAAATTATAAACTTACAGATTTGCTGGTACCGGTACTGTATATAAAAATACAATGAGCACAAAATTGTACAACGAGGAAATAGAAAAATCTACACACAACAAAGTATGAAATAATGACACAGCACATCTCGTGATCAAAAGAAAATCTCTCCCCCTCTCTATCGGTCAGCCATTTTTAAAGGCATTTCCTACTAATGTCTCTCGAACCACCTAACACATTGTTTTGCCTTCCCGTTTTATCCATAATCTTCTATTATTGTCGACAGTTTTCCTAACTGGAATAAATGTTGTAAACAAGGTTTTTTTTCTAGCCACACTTCAAAGGCGGTCACGAGAGTTCACGGGGGGTCATGCACGTGGGACGCGAGATAGGCGTGCTAAAAACACGTCATCCTTCATAACACTTATCACATCTAGCCCTCGATTTAACACTCACTTAACTCCCAGTTACTTACCAAGATCTCTCTATCTGTCGCGCTCTCTGTCTCCCTTACTCTCTCTTTGTCTCTCTCTGTATATATTCATATTCTCTAAACACACACACACTGTCTCGATCTCTCTCTCTCTTTTTATATAAATATATATATATATATTTTCAAACACAAACACACTCTCTCACTCTCGCTCTCCCTCTCTCTCTCTCTCAAAAGGTGAGGGTATGTGCACGGTTCAGACTTGCTTGTTAAGACTGTCTACCGGTGTCTGAAGCACGGCGAGAACTCCCCGATGTGTTTCAGGGGTGAACAAAACACCACAGTGTTCCTCACCGATCCTGGCTGCTCCTTGATTCCTTCCAGAAGTCAATGTGAGAGAGACCTTTGTGTTTCTCGTAGCATCTGGCGGTGTCGGAGACTCGTTCCCCCTAGTAGTGAATCATAGGCGGATACAACTTGGCACAAGTTACGATATCAGAATGATTCCGATGTTTGGTAGCGACAGCTCCTCGTTCTTTCCATCATTCATATGTTGTTGTATTGTTTCCATATGTTGTATTGTCTCCTCATATTGTTGTATTGTTTTCATATGTTGTGTTATTGTCTCCATATGGTGTTGTATTGTCTCAAAATGTTGTTGTATTGTCTCCATATGTTGTTGTATTGTCTCCATATGATGTTGTATTGTCTCCATATGTTGTTGTATTGTCTCCATATGTTGTTGTATTGTCTCCATATGTTGTTGTATTGTGTCCATATGTTGTTGTATTATCTCCATATATTGTTGTATTGTCTCCATATGTTGTTGTATTGTCTCCATATGTTGTTGTATTGTCTCCATATGTTGTTGTATTGTCTCCATATGTTGTTGTATTGTCTCCATATGTTGTTGTATTGTCTCCATATGTTGTTGTATTGTCTCAATATGTTGTTATATTGTCTCCATATGTTGTTGTATTGTCTCCATATATTGTTGTATTGTCTCCATATGTTGTTGTATTGTCTCCATATGTTGTTGTATTATCTTCATATGTTGTTGTATTGTCTCCATATATTGTTGTATTGTCTCCATATGTTGTTGTATTGTCTCCATATATTGTTGTATTGTCTCCATATATTGTTGTATTGTCTCCATATATTGTTGTATTGTCTCCATATATTGTTGTATTGTCTCCATATGTTGTTGTATTGTCTCCATATATTGTTGTATTGTCTCCATATGTTGTTGTATTGTCTCCATATGTTGTTGTATTGTCTTCATATATTGTTGTATTGTCTCC
The DNA here is from genome assembly GCA_964017045.1 of Omphiscola glabra. Lineage (NCBI taxonomy): Eukaryota > Metazoa > Mollusca > Gastropoda > Lymnaeidae > Omphiscola > Omphiscola glabra. Next base: position 23,119,838 of record OZ024794.1, on the reverse strand, counting down.
ATATGTTGCTGTATTGTATCCATATGTTGTTGTATTGTCTCCATATGTTGTTGTATTGTCTCCATATGTTGTTGTATTGTCTCCATATACTGTTGTATTGTCTCCATATGTTGTTGTATTGTCTCCATATGTTGTTGTATTGTCTCCATATGTTGTTGTATTGTCTCCATATGTTGTTGTATTGTCTCCATATGTTGCTGTATTGTCTCCATATATTGTTGTATTGTCTCCATATGTTGTTGTATTGTCTCCATATGTTGTTGTATTGTCTCCATATGTTGTTGTATTGTCTCCATATGTTGTTGTATTGTCTCCATATGTTGTTGTATTGTCTCCATATGTTGTTGTATTGTCTCCATATATTGTTGTATTGTCTCCATATGTCGTTGTATTGTCTCCATATATTGTTGTATTGTCTCCATATGTCGTTGTATTGTCTCCATATGTTGTTGTATTGTCTCCATATGTTGTTGTATTGTCTCCATATATTGTTGTATTGTCTCCATATGTCGTTGTATTGTCTCCATATGTTGTTGTATTGTCTCCATATGTTGTTGTATTGTCTCCATATGTTGTTGTATTGTCTCCATATGTTGTTGTATTGTCTCCATATATTGTTGTATTGTCTCCATATGTTGTTGTATTGTCTCCATATGTCGTTGTATTGTCTCCATATATTGTTGTATTGTCTCCATATGTCGTTGTATTGTCTCCATATGTCGTTGTATTGTCTCCATATATTGTTGTATTGTCTCCATATGTTGTTGTATTGTCTCCATATATTGTTGTATTGTCTCCATACATTGTTGTATTGTCTCCATATGTCGTTGTATTGTCTCCATATGTCGTTGTATTGTCTCCATATATCGTTGTATTGTCTCCATATGTTGTTGTATTGTCTCCATATATTGTTGTATTGTCTCCATACATTGTTGTATTGTCTCCATATGTCGTTGTATTGTCTCCATATATCGTTGTATTGTCTCCATATGTCGTTGTATTGTCTCCATATGTCGTTGTATTGTCTCCATATATTGTTGTATTGTCTCCATGTGTCGTTGTATTGTCTCCATATGTCGTTGTATTGTCTCCATATATTGTTGTATTGTCTCCATATGTTGTTGTATTGTCTCCATATATTGTTGTATTGTCTCCATACATTGTTGTATTGTCTCCATATGTCGTTGTATTGTCTCCATATGTCGTTGTATTGTCTCCATATATCGTTGTATTGTCTCCATATGTCGTTGTATTGTCTCCATATGTCGTTGTATTGTCTCCATATATTGTTGTATTGTCTCCATATGTCGTTGTATTGTCTCCATATGTCGTTGTATTGTCTCCATATATTGTTGTATTGTCTCCATACATTGTTGTATTGTCTCCATATGTCGTTGTATTGTCTCCATATGTTGTTGTATTGTCTCCATATATCGTTGTATTGTCTCCATATGTCGTTGTATTGTCTCCATATGTCGTTGTATTGTCTCCATATGTCATTGTGCTGTAAAGAAATCGAGAATGTTTCTTTAGGAAATTGTGTCACTTGTAGGTAGGACCGGGGGGGGGGGGGGGGGGGGAGAGAGAGAGGTGGCGTAAATAAACCTTGAGAGAACTTGAAGCCGCTCAACTCAGCTTTAATGACTTTATTCCATGCAAATAACACACGACTGTGAGTCATAACTGCGTAACCCTTTATATCAATTCAAGTATCATGTATCAACAGTATGAACGTTACGCATATAGAAATATATAGGGATAAAGTAAAGATGGACATCAATAACGAGATGGGATAGAAGAGGAATACATTTTCAGCATTGCATGTCATTGCATGTCATTGCGTCGTTATTTCCTATATATCTCAACACATTTGCCATCGATACCAACGCATTTTCCATCTATCCCAACGCATTTTCCATCTATCCCAACACATTTTCCATCTATCCCAACACATTGGCCATCGATACCAACGAATTTTCCATCTATCCTAAAACATTTTCCATCGATACCAACGCATTTTCCATCTATCCCAACACATTTTCCATCTATCCCAACACATTTGCCATCGATACCAACGCATCTTCCATCTATCCTAAAACATTTTCCATCTATCCTAACACATTTTCCATTTATCCTAGCACATTTTCCATTTATCCTAACACATTTTCCATTTATCCTAACACATTTTCCATCTATCCTAACACATTTTCCATTTATCCTAACAGATTTTCCATTTATCCTAACACATTTTCCATTTATCCTAACACATTTTCCATTTATCCCAACACATTTTCCATCTATCTATTGTTCTTATTTAAGAATAATTACATTAAACAAAATTAGTTTACATTATATAATTTGTTTTAAGACTTAAAAACGTTCAATACGGCAACGTGCCGGTTGTTAAATTAGTTAAATGGCTCTCTCCCCCCCCCCCCCCCCCCCACAAACCACTGCATTCCAGAACAATTCTCACACAAAATTATCCTCTCTTTCCATGCCCATATTTTCGTTTGCATATTTAAAAGTTACCTTACCAAAGTGTTTTCTGAATAGCATTACCAGGGCTCCCTGTCTTACTTTTTTTTACTTCAATATCTCCTTTACAAAACACACCTGTCCCGTGTCCACCTTGAATCAACACCTGCCATCCAGTTTGTTGAATACCGTACACGTTTTTAATGGCGTTTAAGCACAACAGTGCAATCTGTTGTTAACAAGTTAAATGACGGGCTAAGACTGTGCTCTACTGGGGGCCTTAGGAACACCAGTACAATCTGTTGTTAACAAGTTAAATGACGGGCTAAGACTGTGCTCTACTTTGGGCCTTAGGCACAACAGTACAATCTGTTGTTAACAAATTAAATGATAGTCTACAACTATGCTTCAGAACGGGTTGGGGGAGGCCTTAGATATTTAGCTTGTTATGTCTAACAGCTAAATCAGAAAAACGCAGTATGCCTTTAGTTAATGAACAGATATTATGCAAAATTGTTTTGTATATTTCAACAAATTGTCTGAGACCTAAGAAAAGAAGTTATATTTAGGAGATTTTCCCTATGTTAAAACTAAATTCCTGGCTGTGACGTCATTCGGTGTTTGGGTTGTTCACAACCTAATAAACTGGAGAATGACATCACAATTATTTTTTTTGTACGGACATGTTTCATTTTATCTAACGGAGTCTTGATTTGGTTACAATTTGTTATGACATCGTGGAGAGTCTTGATTTGGCTACAATTTGTTACGACTCTGACATCGAGAAGAGTCTTGATTAGGTTACAATTTGTTACGACTCTGACATCGAGAAGAGTCTTGATTTGGCTACACTTTGTTACGACTATGACATCGAGAAGAGTCTTGATTTGGTTACAATTTGCTACGACTCTGACATCGAAAAGAGTCTTGATTTGGCTACAATTATCTACGACTCTGACATCGAGAAGAGTCTTGATTTGGTTACTCTGACATGGAGGAGAGGTAAATCACGGAAGCTAGACATGGGTTTTGGATAAACTGCGGTGGCTGATTGATATTTAATCTAGATGGAATAAAAGGTAGAAAGGCCTGTTTGGTACTGTGAAGACATGCCGCAGTTGTAGACAATCCAAAAACAATTATATTTCAACATGTCTCGAATTCGGTTTTACATCAGTTGGCTCCCCGTCTCTTAGCTCCCTTTCGCCTGATCTCAGGGGCGCACAAGAATTGTGGGAAATGGATGCCACATATTGCACAACAAATTTCACACGACGTCCACAAATTCGTCAACCTGATCCCGAAATCTTGCGAATCGCTGTTGACTCTTTGCACTCCACGGCGAGAAGGGAGAGTCACATGTCGGGGAGATACGCCGCTGACTTCTGAGAGCCAAACACCACCATGCACCCAGTGAGGTGGGATCCGTAACAATTTTTTTTTTTACCTTTCAGCCATAGGGCACACAGCCGCTTGTAAAGGAACGATTTTGGTGGCACGCATTGTGACGAAATCTGTCGTAACGGGACGAGTCAGTAAATGTCTGAACGTTGTGACGTGTTGTGTGTGTGTTTTCTTTTTAACCAGCCGTCTCTATCTATTTTATGTGAAAACTTGGGATACACGAGATTGATTTCCTGTGTGTGCTGATTGAACACACTCATCGATGCCTTTATAAAAATTCGTCGATGCTAACACTAGAAGTCTTGAGTCTGCCGTGCAAACAGATGTTCTGTAGGAGAGAGTATGATCAGAGAATTTGACCGTGTTCGTGTTGCCCTGTGAATGTGGTACATAGCTGTGTGCATATTTCTTGTGTATCACAACAGTGATCACTGACTCTCGGACAATATATAGTTGTTGGGTTTTTTCCCCCCACCCAATTTAATATGAGCGTTGAATCTGCTCACTGTGGTGAAGTATCAACACGAGTTGATCGTTTCTATTGGTGTTTCCGTGGAATTATAGAGAATTTACAGGATAGTATATAACTTTTGGTAATACACATATATGTGTCAGCCAGTTAAATTTGGTGTTATCGAATTAGTTTTTTCTTCGTTCTAACATTTGATATATATTTTTTTTTTTTTTTTTTTTTTGTTCTGCAAGACACTGAAATAAAATTGAAGACCTTAGTGCTAAAAGTACTTAAGTCACAAAATGCACATTTTGAGATAATCAAGTTCAAATATACTTTTCGTCTATAAAATTATGACTATTTATTTTTTTTTCTTGTTTAATTAAGGGCCTAATGCACATTTTAATATGTTCAAATTTCTACAGTACACTCGGCTAAACTGGGTAAGAAAAGATCACAGTTTAGATTGATTTTGACAAAAATGTGACTTAAGTACTTTTAGCACTAAGGTCTTCAATTGTTTTTAGATGTGTGACGTGTCACTGCCAGTAATGCCAGACCCCAGAAGAAAAATAAAAGGGGGAGGGGGGCTGTCCTGCTGTGTCATTGCAAGAAATGTGACGTTAAAATGAAAACCATCAAAGGATCCTAACCATGGAACTCCTTGTATCTAGTACAATAGTGACCACTTGTGTGTATCTAGTACAATAGTGACCACTTGTGTGTATCTAGTACAATAGTGACCACTTGTGTGTATCTAGTATAATAGTGACCACTTGTGTGTAACTAGTACAATAGTGACCACTTGTGTGTATCTAGTATAATAGTGACCACTTGTGTGTAACTAGAACAATAGTGATCACTTGTGTGTATATAATATAATAGTGACCACTTGTGTGTAACTAGTACAATAGTGACCACTTGTGTGTATCTACTACAACAGTGACCACTTGTGTGTATCAGTACAATAGTGACCACTTGTGTGTATCTAGTAAAATAATGACCACTTGTGTGTATTTAGTACAACAGTGACCACTTGTGTGTATCTAGTACAATAGTGACCACTTGTGTGTATCTAGTACAATAGTGACCACTTGTGTGTATCTACTACAACAGTGACCACTTGTGTGTATTTACTACAACAGTGACCACTTGTGTGTATCTAGTACAACAGTGACCACTTGTGTGTATCTACTACAACAGTGACCACTTATGTGTATCTACTACAACACTGACCACTTGTGTGTATCTACTACAACAGTGACCACTTGTGTGTATCTACTACAACAGTGACCACTTGTGTGTATCTACTACAACAGTGACCACTTGTGTGTATCTACTACAACAGTGACCACTTGTGTGTATCTACTACAACAGTGACCACTTGTGTGTATCTACTACAACAGTGACCACTTGTGTGTATCTACTACAACAGTGACCACTTGTGTGTATCTACTACAACAGTGACCACTTGTGTGTATCACGTCCAGCACATTGGACAGTTTGGTCAAGATGAACTGAAGTTTGATACGATCCCCTCCAACACGTGACATTTCGACCCTCCCCCCCCCCCATCCCCCAACTTTGAAATAACTTCCATTTATTATATAAATCTCCCGTGCCGTACTTTGTGCCCACTCCATTGTTTACAAATGTATTCCATGAGTAGCACGCCATAGGCACCGTGTTACTCGGAGCAGGTTCTACTGAGCGACATGAACACATCAATAAGTGCATTATTTATGCACAGTCTATAACTAAATAGAATGTTTTTTGGTCGAAGAAATTTTTTCCTTGATAACAATTTTATAAGTATTTTTGTGTTTTAGTTATAAAACGTTTATGTTTGGATGACGCGTCTTGTTATAATAATTTGTATTTAGATAACGTGTTTCTGTTATATAACGTGTTGTTTTTTTTTGTTTGAGGCGTATCTGTGTTATAACACGTTTATATCTGAGTTCAAGTTTCTATACTCGCAACCATTATGTCCGTATGTTTCAGGTTTTGTTGCAGCAATGACATATACATGTATTTAAGCTGGTTAAGTACGTAGACAGCGACAACCTCATATGACATCAGAAGTTGATTATTTAGTTATTCGGGCTCCTTCGTCAACTTGTAACGTCGCCGAAATCGTGCAGCGGAATTGAGAATTAAAACAGCATCACCCTCTTTGTACCCAAAAATAGTTTTAGAATGATCATTAATCTCAATATAATTTTATGCATACCAGAGTTGTAATCCACGAGTTGATCTCCCAGGCAGTAGCTTAAAGTTCATTAGTATTCAGACACGTGCGCCCAGCGAGGGCCGTAACACCGTCCCTGGCCTGACAACCTCAGGAAGAAACGGTTCTTGTGTTTAGACGAAAATTAATGACATGCGACATGCACAAGAATTCTTCCTTCAATCATCAGCAGACAAAACCAGTTTGTTAACTTTTGATAATCTTCTACTTTAACACTTGATCTAAGATGGGGGATGTGCGCCATGTGATGTCATGTTACCTTATCCATTTTGCCCCCCCCCCCCCACACTTTTTTTTCCTTATTTGGGGGGCGCCATTCCTTCTTGACATGCATAAAACAGATATCGATATAAAGCATTTCCACTAAGAAAATATCATCTTATAATAACATTACATCGACCCCCCCCAACTCCCTTTTTTTGCTGTAAAATAGATTTGCAATGAGAAAAGTTGATGGACATCTGTGTTAAAAGCGTGTGGTCTTGTCTCTAACATCCACTGTTGTGTTATTTAACGTACATCTTTGACTGTGTACACTTTTCATTACCGTGTCATGAGTTAAGGCGTAAATCTTCTCTAAGCCAGCTTCTGAGCCAGGGTGTTAGCCAACGTGTTCACTTTACTCGACGGAGTGGTGATGATATCTTTATATGGCCAAGTCAGTTTTTGTGGTGATATCTTTATATGGCCAAGTCAGTTGTTATGATGATATCTTTATGGGGCCAAGTCAGTTGTTATGATGATATCTTTATTTGGCCAAGTCAGTTGTTATGAGGATATCTTTATGTGGCCAAGTCAGTTGTTATGATGATATCTTTATGTGGCCAAGTCAGTTGTTATGATGATATCTTTATATGGCCAAGTCAGTTGTTATGATATTTTTTTATGGCAAAGTCAGTTTTTATGATAATTTGTATGGCCAAGTCAGTTGACACAACAAAAACAGTTTAAAAAATCTATGCTATGTTTTAAAAATGTATGTTTAGTGGAAATAGCAGTGACAGATTGCAAAAAAGCAGTGACAGAGAGCAAACAGCCGGTTACAGAGTGCAAAAAGTAAGTGACAGAGTGCAAAAAGTAAGTGAAAGAGTGCAAACAGCCAGTGACAGAGTGCAAACAGCCAGTGACAGATGCTGGGGAAGTCAACAAGAGAAACCTTCTGTTCCATCTTGAATCTCGCTCGCACCTCCAAAGATTTGCCCGCCCTTACTCTACTTTACTTTTATTTACTTTTGGGGCTACTCTAACGCCATTGCTGCTGCATACCGGTACTCATTCAAATTTTTCTCTACAAGTGACATTCCGGTGACACTTGGCCTGACGCCCCTCCCCATCCACCCCTTTCTTCCGGCCTTGGCCACGGTCCATCACTACTAAAGTGTATATCCCAATATTAATGAGAGTCTGGGTCACATAAAGCTCACACGTTTCCCGAAGTTAATCCCGGAGAGATTCGGATCCCATTAGTCTGTGGGGGTTTGTTGCCGCCTGAGTCGTCTGCACACCGATATTCAAGAAGGTTTGGATTCCTTCAAAAATTAATTTTGTCAACAGTGAAGTTACTGAGTTGTTTACCTTGAGGTGAATCTAGTTTGAGGTTTACAAAAATACATTTCCAAAACCAAAATAAATCTATGTTTATGGAAATGTTAAACAGTAACACGTGAAGCAGACGCCTCCTTAGGGGTAGGACTGACAGCTTGAACAGTCTGTTAGATAAAAACCTAAGCTACAAATGGCAGGCAGTTTAGTGGTTGTGGGACTTATCCTACAAAAATGTGAGTGAACCAGTAAAAGGCAGACATTTCAGAAAACATTAGACTTCGTTATAGAGAAAAAAAACAAGAAAAAGGGAAGAAAAAAAAAACCTATCAATTGTGTCTTTAACTCATCAATATCGCATTCAGTCGAGCTCGTGAGAGTATTCTCAGATGATCTCAAATCCGATGTGAATAGGCCCCATTTACTTACAGGGACGGATGTCAAGACCGTACTGTGTAAGAATCTGTACGTTCACTATAAGATCCACAGACTTCCCCTTGCTTAATTCACTATAAGATCCACAGACTTACCCTTGCTTAATTCACTATAAGATCCACAGACTTACCCTTGCTTAATTCACTATAAGATCCACAGACTTACCCTTGCTTAATTCACTATAAGATCCACAGACTTACCCTTGCTTAATTCACTATAAGATCCACAGACTTACCCTTGCTTAATTCATTATAAGATCCACAGACTTACCCTTGCTTAATTCACTATAAGATCCACAGACTTACCCTTGCTTAATTCATTATAAGATCCACAGACTTACCCTTGCTTAATTCACTATAAGATCCACAGACTTACCCTTGCTTAATTCACTATAAGATCCACAGACTTACCCTTGCTTAATTCACTATAAGATCCACAGACTTACCCTTGCTTAATTCATTATAAGATCCACAGACTTACCCTTGCTTAATTCACTATAAGATCCACAGACTTACCCTTGCTTAATTCACTATAAGATCCACTGTCCACAGCCTCGCTCTTACTTCTTTCGTCTTATCGGCTTCAGATGAACGAAGGAGTGTTTTAATGCGCAATGTTTATTTTATTCTTCTAGAGTTAAACTCTCGAACCCTACCCGCAATGCGAAGGTGTTGCTGGCTTTTTATGGTCACAACTTCCTGTTCCGCTCTGGAGCTAAACATTGGCCACGCCCTAAAACAATTGGTGGCGTTGCAATCTGCGTTATTAATTGTTATGGTAAACCATGATGGTATGCAGAGGCGTATCGTCAGAGTGGCCAGACACGGTACGTGCGGTGGGCGCCGCTTGAAGAGGGACGCAAAGTCGAGAAGCCAGACTAATAATGTCTATACTTAAAGTCAAATTTTTGTTTTTGCATAAAAGTAAGTTAATCTGTATTACAATAACATGTATTGAGTATTAGATAGTCTAAAATAATGAACACTAATCCGATAACTGTACTTTGACTAATGTCCTTACCGTACTTTGACTAATCCGATTACCGTACTTTTACTAATCTGATAACCGTACTTTGACTAATTTGATAACCGTACTTTGACTTATCTGATAACCGTACTTTGACTAATTTGATAACCGTACTTTGACTTATCTGATAACCGTACTTTGACTAATTTGATAATTGTACTTTGATGTATCTGATAACCGTACTTTGACTAATTTGATAACCGTACTTTGACATATCTGACAACCGTACTTTGACTAATTTGATTACCGTACTTTGACATATCTGACAACCGTATTTTGACTAATCTGATAACCGTACTTTGACTAATTTGACTACCGTACTTTGACATATCTGATAACCGTACTTTGACTAATATGATAACCGTACTTGCCGTCCATGTGTAGGTTATATCTTAATTTATTTTGAAACAATAATGAGGGGCAGACTTTGAGCTGTTGACGTGGGTGCCGTATGTCCTCGCCTCCATTGGTATGTTTCCAAAATAACAACGTCAAGGATCGTTTCATGATTTCTTTCAAACCGTACGACAGGTACGACAGGTACGACAGGTACGACAGGTATGACAGGTACGACAGGTACGACAGGTATGACAGGTACGACAGGTACGACAGGTATGACAGGTACGATAGGTACGACAGGTATGACAGGTACGACAGGAACGACAGGAACGACAGGAACGACAGGAACGACAGGTATGACAGGTACGACAGGTACGACACGTGCGACAGGTATGACAGGTACGAGAGGTACGACGGGTGCGACAGGTACGACAGGTACGACAGGTACGACAGGTACGATAGGTACGACAGGTACGACAGGTACGACAGGTACGACAGGTATGACAGGTACGACAGGAACGACAGGTACGACAGGAACGACAGGTATGACAGGTATGACAGGTACGACAGGTACGACAGGTATGACAGGTACGACAGGTAGTTCATTAACTACATCTAGTTTTAACTTAATCAAACAAGATATTCGTTACCGGTAGTTTTAAACATAATTAACAAATAAAATTTAAAACAACACTTGCATCCATTTTTTTTTAATTTGGACGTCTGTTCATTGCCTGCTAAAGTACATATATATATATATATATATATATATATATATATAATCGAAATTTTTAACGCTCTTATTTGCCCTCCAAATCTCATTATCAGGGGCGTGGCTAGGGTTAGTTAGTACCACCCTGGGCAGGCTTAGATTGTAGCCGTCCCCGTCAAACCCACCCCCCCCAATCAATATAAAGAGACGTCGTTTTGTCGTGGGGCGAACTTCACCTCTCTCCTCTCCTCTTTTCCTTTTCTAACGTTTGTGGTCACAGAGAATTTGCAGATTACACTTTCTGAGCTTTAAGAACCTTTAATATTCGTTTGCATTCGTTTTGATTGAAAGTCTTCTCTCCCTTCCCCCCCCCCCCCCCAAAACAGACAAGTGGTTCTCAACCTTCCTAATGCCGCGACCCTTTAATACAGTTCATCATGTTGTGGCGATCCACAACCACAAATTTATTTTCGCTGCTACTTCATACCTGTAGAGTAAATGTGTTTTCCGATGGTCTTAGGCGACGCCTTTGAAAGGGTCATTCGACTCCCAAAGGGGTCGCTACCCACAGGCTGAGAACCGCTGCCCTCGACCCTCCACGATCTGTAGTAGTGCACACAAACTGATTTCAAAATAAAAAGGGTAGTTGTTTGTTTGTTTCTTTCAACGCTTTCATGAACTATACAAGTGGCTGTTTTGGTGAACATATCAATTTTTTGTTCATAATGTGTAAAACCAGGGTAACTGAAACATGCGAGGAGGCTTTCTTTAAATCCCGTCACCGAATTCAAGTCTGCGTCGTGGATTCTATATATTCATAGTAAATTTTATGTCGTCGGCTCCACACAAACACAAAAGTAATGCAAAAAGTGGACTACAACGCCACTCTAGAACATTCGACTCCGATGACCTGCCCCGTCCTACAATGCAGATTTACCGCCAACCATGTAAAGATGTATAACGTATGCCCCTATCTGACTGATGATACAGATAACCGGTCCTATTTTAATGACACTACTTAATTTTCAATAGCTTCGACACAAGCTGTGCGTGAGAGATAGAGGGGGCGGGCACGTTATTGTACGTGGGAACATAGCATGTCTCTCACTGTTATCCCGCATCTGTCAACAAATTACTCTGCCCCCCCCCCCCCCCAAAACACTATCCACTTGAACTGCTTTAATATAGATTTTCTGATGGCCCGAAATGTGCTTCTCAGCTAGTATTTACCTCCAAGTAAACGGAGGCCGTGTGGATTTAACATGGGGGGGGGGGGGGGGGCTTCGAAAACAAAGCCTGTTTTTATAAGACTGTGTGCACAGCCTGTGTGTGTGGCGATCAAGGAGGTGGGTATGGGGAGGAGCGCGGACATTTAACACTGATATTTGGAAGGGTATTCATCAAAAGGAGTCATCTATAATCTTGGACGAGCGTGGCGCTTATTTAATTAATGTATCACCAACCAAAAAAGAGAAGCTTTTTTTAAAAAGCTTTGTCCTCCAGTGGCGTAGCGAGCGGGGGGCATCATGCCCGGGCGCTACTCACAAAGGGGCGCCAAATGGTATATTTTACATATAATATTGTATGGTTTTCGAATGGGGGGCGCTAAAAAGGTATTGTGCTACGGGCGCGAGTTAAGCTCGCTACGCCACTGTTGTCCTCCATTAATTCTATTGGCGTCAGACAGGCGTTGTTGAGAACTGAACTTGAAGAAGTGATGTAAGGTCCTATTTAAAACATTTCGAACTGTTTCTCAGTTTCTAACTTGCAGCCAAATTTAACCGTCTGTCGGGCGCGCTTGATCAGATTGATACAAGCCAACTGTTTTTGTTTCGCACACGTTAATGAGAGATGACAGCGAGCTCTACTTATCAGTAGCTTAAGGGGCTGTCCATTAATTATGTCAACAAATTTTTGGCAATTTTTACCTCCCCCCCCTCCCCCTTGTCAACAACTTGTCAAACTTCCAGAGACCCCCCCCCTTTAAAATTACGTCAACATTTGATTACCCCCCCCCCAAAATAAAGATAAAATGGGGGGAAAAATCAATATTTTAAATAGACTAGTTTACAACTACAAGAAAAAAGTCAATACAAGTAAAATGTTTAGAAAAAAAAGTAAAATAAATTTTAAATTATGAAATTAAATTTATTTAAAAAAAAGTAACATTGTTGACGTCAACTTTTCTTGACCTCCCCCCCCCTCCCCCTTTTCAACAATTGTCAAAAATTTTCAGACCCCCCTCCCCCCTATTTTGTTGACATAATTTATGGACAGCCCCTAATGTTTTACTTTCCTTTATAATGGATGGCCATTTAGCGTGTAGAAAACGCTTTCAGAGTGTAGGTTTTGGCTGTTTTGTTAAAATTGATACACCGCGCCTTTGCACATTACTCTAATGAAGTTTGACAATTCTATTATTTTCTGGCTCTGGGAAGTTATTTTGTTTCACATTAGCATACACACTGATACATTATCTTATTAATAAATAGTAAAAATATTTTTGATACCTTGCGCCCCAACGAGATATTTATGCTGATCCTAATATATTTCTGGTTACCTCTGCTGTCCAACGTGGCGGGTGGTAGGAAAATGTTTGATTTTAACCATCTCAAGTGTAGAGAGGAAATTCAAAAAATAATTATTGGGGATGAATTTTATATTGTATGTTTTTGTTAAATAACTTAAAAATAAATTTTTGTGACAAAATTTCAATAAAATTAACTAATTTAACCGGTCACTCATTAGTGATATCGATTTGACGCTGCGAAAAGAGTGCGCCCGCCAGAAAGTTCAAGAAGGTCATAATCGTAGTGTTAATATGGCATCTGCATATCGGTGGGTCTTGAATTTCCGATTCTAAAAATACGAAAACTGCGGGTAGCATCTTCTTGATATAAATAGCTACCGTAGTTATTTCTCAGTAACATTTGGTCTAACTTGGTATTTTAAAAAATTATAAAATGATTAAACTTTCATTGAGTACCAAAAAAATATTATTTATATTAGATAGCCGATCAATGAGCGAAATCTTAATTAACAAATTGGATTGTGCACAATGATAATACTATTATAACCGGAAGTTAGCAATCACGTATACAGCCCCGGGTAAGCTGTGACCTAAATTATATTTATATACGAATGAGCTATAGAGACATAACGCCAAAGAGCCGAAAATATTTTGATACGTTCGGACTCTTAAAAACATAGTTATTTTCTATTATTTTACGGAAATCGAATAAATTTACATGCGCAAAAAATATTATATTTCCGCTTTTATTTTAGCAACATTTTAAGTATTATTATTATAAATTACAAATACATATAAAGAAACAACTAAGGAACTATCTTAAACATTTTATATGCGTTTAAAAGATATGAAAAAAATTAAATAGAAACAATATGATCAAAGAAATACACAGTAATCACATTTATCGGGAAAACCTAAACATCAGTTGTTGTTAGTGCGTTCATTAGCGCGTTGTCAATAAGGCGAAATAAAATTAAAATTAATTAGTTCTAAATAATCACGCAAATGACGTGATAGTGCGAATTGCTTATTTAGCCGAAGCTAAAAGTTCTCTTATTTAATAAAAGAGCGTGACAAAACTGATAATGTATATTCCACTTCTTAAAAGTAAAATTAATAAATAGCATTGATTGCTTTTTAAATTTCTAAACTTAAATACTAATTTAGCTTTGTATTTTTAACATTTAATAAGTTTGTACTTTTTATTCATTCCAAAAATAAACTTTTATGAAATTTATAAAGTAGTAAAAACTCTACATTAAAAAGTAATTTTAATAAGAATATGCCTTTTAATTAAATTGGTGTAGCAAAACTAAATAGCCAAATAACATTTTTAATGCACTTATCACTGATCTAGATAAGAAATAAGCATATTAAATGCAAAAAAAATCTTCTGCGTAAGTAAGGGGTCTACAATCCAGTGGATGATTTATTTATTTTTTAAAAACTCTGTGTAGCCCACTATACACTATACATTCATTTTGCTCAGTGCAGCACAAGATAAGACTCAGCATAAATTTGATCAATAATTTACCTTCTTCGATACATTTATATAGATGGTAGGAAATTGAGTTCATGCATTTTTACTTGGATGACAATATCTTTCAATCCAACGACATTTTAGTTGTAACAAAAAAAAAGGAAGCTATATTCTCATTTTACATATGAACATATGTTAACCAATTAAGAAAATCAATAACTTTAACAAAACATAAAAATATTTTCATAATTATCCCCAGGGATATCAAAACCCAATCACTTTACACAAGTGAAAATTTAATTTTAAAAATAGAGATTCTATTAGATAGAGAGATAGAAAGACAGACAGACAGGCAGACAAATACACAGATAGATGATAGATAGATAGATAGAGACGTAGATAAAAGATAGCTAGACGGATGGATGGATGGATGGATGAAAGGATGTATGGGAGGAAGGTTGGGTGGGTGAGTGAGAGGATGAATGGATGGATGGATAATAGGTAGGTAGAAAGGTAGGTAGGTTGGTAGGTAGGTAGGTAGGTAGATAGATATGTAGGTAGGTAGATGGTAGATAGATACAGACCTGTTTACTCTTACGATTTTGGCGTACAATGTACGATTTTGATGTGTATACATTATATATACTGTATGTTTTTTTACTATTAAGATAATGTATTGAACGATTTTGTGATGAAATTGTACGATTTTAAGATTTTGAGGGTAAACAGGTCTGTAGATAGTAGCTGGATTGGTACATAGTTAGGTAGGTAGGTAGGTAGGTAGTTAGGTAGGTGGGCAGGTAGGTAGGCAGGCAGGCAGGCATTAGATGGTAAATAGGTAGATAGGTAGATGATAGATAGATAGGTAGATAGGTAGATAGATAGATAAACAGACAGTGAGACAAACAGACAGGCAGTCAGAAAGACAGAGAGACAGAAGGATAGACAGACAGAGAGACAGACAGATAGAGAGATAGACAGAGAAACAGACAGATGAAAAAGACATAAGGACAGAGAGATAGACAGAGAGACAGAGACTGACATTGAGACAGACTGAGAGACAGCCCGAGAGACAAACATAGAGACAGAGAGACAGACAGACAGAGAGACATATAGACCGGCAGAGAAACAGAGAGAAAGAGAGACAGACAGAGAGAAAGAGAAATAGAGAGACAGACATAGTGACAGACAGAGAGACAGGCAGAGACAGAGAGACAGACAGAGAGATAGACAGTCAGACAGACAGATCATCCTTGAATAATTGCAAAATAGTTATCTTAATTCGGTAAACTATATCTATACATATATAAGTATGTCCCGTATGTGCTTCTATACCATCAATCCAAAGTGATGAAAATTGTGTGAATTGTAAAAAAATGCAAATATTTCTGAATTATTACACACATTTTACAATATTCCGTTTTGGGACCGGGGACCTAAATTTTTTTTCCCCCTTTTATGAGCTAAATATAATTTTCGTATGCGTTCTTATACCATTCATCCGATTGCGATAAAACTTTGGTAAGTTGTTGTGCGCACCGTTTCTGAATTAGCTTATACATTTTGAAATATTCCTTTTCGGGCCAAAGCCCCAAATTATTTTTTTCTTATATGAGCTATAAAAATATAATTTTAATCAATGCTATTAAATGAGTGGCTAGAAATCAATCAGATACAAACGACATTTCAGTTTGTGTGTGTCATCAGTACAACCATTTAAAAATTGTACGTTTGGGGTCGGGGGAAATATTTTATTTTAAAAATAATAAATATTTGAGCTATCTAAATATCATTTAAAACAGAGCTACTGCATGGGTGGATCAATCGCTACAAGTGTGTGGACTAAATTTTGAAAATCCATGCTTCTCATGTGGACAGCTGTATGTTGCCTGCTCACGCGTTGAAAAAACTTCTAATGTATTTGTGTACGCACTAGACGGAAAAAAAAACAATAAGTATTTTCTATTTAAAAATTACTTTAAAACTCAATTAAAACACAAACACGTTTTTCATTGAGTGGCATGCAACGCATGCCGGGTTCTCGCTAGTAGTTAATAATATATCGCATGTTCTTTAAAACTCTAAATAGTTTTAATTTTAAACTTCTTGTGACCTCGTAATGCATAATACTATCTTCAATTTTAAGTGGTAGAGCGCATGGGTCAGACTGGGCACACAGACCCGTTTTCATGGGCGTGCAGGCACCTATTGCGGGCCCCTATGCGAAACGGATTGCGCGGGGCCCTTTCTGTGTAGGAATAAGGATAATAAGTGAAAATTAAGATTTTGTATTAGGAAATAAATTCGAGGCGGGTCATATGAAAGTGCGGGGCCCATTGCGTCCGCATAGGTTGCAATGGCCTAAGGCCGGCCCTGCGTGCAGGAAGTCTGAACAAATAATTATTATAAATGACTTAAAAATTGTGTCTCTAACGGTAGGCTTATAAGTTGTTGGCACTCTGAATGAATTAGAAGACTTACTTTGGCACTCTAATACCATACGGTTGCTGACTTAGAAGACTTCCTTTGGCACTCTAATACCATACGGTTGCTGACTTAGAAGACTTACTTTGGCACTCTAATACCATACGGTTGCTGACTTAGAAGACTTACTTTGGCACTCTAATACCATACGGTTGCTGACTTAGAAGACTTACTTTGGCACGCTAATACCATAAGGTTGCTAAACCCTGGTATAGGGAATGTTCGGCTCAACTTCTGATTCGTATTTGGCCGAATAGTTGCATTTCTGATGATACAATGAAGTGCCACTGCAAAATTCTATGTTTAACAGTTTGTCTTTAACATAATCTTGATTCGATGTTGTTTTTTATTATGATTTTAGACACTATTTTGCCACAAGAACATTTCTTTTGGAAAGTTATATAGTATTATATATAGACACAAACACACCTATCTCAGATATGCATGAAGCCAGCTGACCTAGGGTTGAGAGCGCCTTATGAATGGCCATATTTGCTCTTTCAAGGAAAAAGTCATGTCGCTTGACCAGTGTCCGAGGCATGCTGTTTGGCGTGTCCGCCGTCTGGATTGGTACGATCGTGTGGACCATGTACAAGACACAAGGAATGAACCAGCTGAGCGCCGGGAGACAACTAGAGTTTAACCAGATCCAGCTGAAGGAGATTGACAGACTGCAGCAAGATGGCCGCCTCAAAAATGAGTCGCTGTTCTTTCGGCCCTTACATCCTGAAGTTATAACGAGTCTGAAAGGTGGGCTCCTGGAAGTGATGGCCCCTGATGCTGACTCACGGTTAGGTGGTCTCCCTTCAGATGATGTGGGACGTAATCACATCACGTTAGGACTTGGAGATCTGGGGAGCGTACTGGTAAATATCTAATTCCACTCTCCTGTTATTATAGTTTGGATTGCTTAATGTGGTATAGTTAAGGTTGTGCAGATACTTTGTCAGGCTTGGTATATTAAGGTCGATTGTGTTATAAAAGTGAGGCTTCTTGATACGCAGAGTCGAAAATAATGTGTGTGTTTTTCTAATGAAAGTATTTAAATGTATGTGTATGTTACATATGTATAGGTGACTGGGCGTCTTGATGTCACACATACGCGCAATGGTATGAAGGTGGCTGAAATGTTTAATTCTCAACTCTCGTTCAGGGGCTGGGAGCAGATAACTATGGTGCTGAAGGTCAGGTGGACACAGTCAGTGACGAGAGACAGAAACACGGCCCTACAGAAGATGTCCAACTGACATGGGTAACCCGACTGCCCGACAAGGTTGACAAAGCTGCGGACAGGGTAAGAGTTACATAGCGAGAACTTAAATAAAGTCGGTGTGTATGAGGGTAGTTATTAAATATCCTGATCAGTAGTGGCGTTGGAATGGATGGGGGGCGAGGGGGTTGGTTCGCCCTGGGTGCTACTTTCATTCTTTACATGAATAGACGGCATTTCCGGCAGACAGCAGAGTTTTTTTAGTGGAAGGTGTCGGCAAAAGTAGTGTCCATCCCCGGGCGGCACTTACCCTCGCTACTTCACTGCTGAACCGAGACATCTTTTTTATGGACATAGTACGTTATTTGTTTATCCAGTCCTGTCACTATTGTAAGGGAAATACAAGTGGAGGGGTAGACGCCCCTGGATAAAAAATACTTATTTTTGTGAGTATAGGTGGCAGATTATACATGTCAATAAGAAGCACGGTCAGCTTAAAGCACCGGCAACTGGGGCAGTTGCCCCGGGCGCCACGTGTTTCGGGCGCTATCAGCGACCTTGAAAAATATGAAAAAGTATTGCGTATGGGCGCCATGGAAGAAATATGATTATTATTGCCAAATGTTTGTATGTCATACTCCATAAATGGTATGTTCGTTATTGGGAAGTAGTGGCAAAAGGCGCTGATGGCAAATCCGGCCGCTTCCTTTGCACGTGTATAGAGTTCTTTTGTCTTTGCCACGGGTTATTTGTATGATTAGACTTAAAACGGGTGCAAAAGATAAGCTTGCCCGGGGCGCCAGCAACCGTTGGGCCGGCCCTGACAAGAAGTTCCTTCGCTTTCTTTTTCAATTACTGCGCCGCATTCTTCTTTTCATATAATTAATTAAGTAGACGCTAATTATCGATCGGCAATCATTGCATGAAGGATAGTTGAAGGACGAATCCTTTGGCCGCCAGAATCGGTGTCACCTTATAAATCACGTATGCATAGTATTCATTGCTTTGTAGTTAAGAATAAATCTTTGTCTTCCATATTCTCTTGTATTCTCTCTTTGACAGACAAGTTAAATTTCAGATAACATTTTAAAAAACTATTGTTGTAGATCTGTAGTTTTCAGACTCAAGAGTTGACTCTTAATTACTGTAAAAAAATATTGGCTAGGTATTTGACTGCTATGAGAAATGTTTGCTAGGTTCATTATTATTGTTAAAAATTTGACTAAGCTCATTGCTACTTTAAGAAATGTTGGCTATGTTCATTGATATAACTGCGAGAAATGTTGGCTATGTTCATTGATATAACTGCGAGAAATGTTGGCTAGGTTAATGGCTACTTGGAGAAATGTTGGCTAGGTTAATGGCTACTTGGAGAAATGTTGGCTAGGTTAATGGCTACTTTTTTGACTGAGTTCACAACTACTATGAAATTTGTTGGCCATGCTTATTTCTACTACTAACGTATAGTCAATTATATTGTTTCCTCATTAGGATGCTGAACGCCATCTCGCGGAGCGCCTAGACGCTGACAGCTCCACCAAGAAACAAGGCATGGTGTACGTCCAACGAGATCCCCTTCCCTGGGACGCGCCTTACACTGACCACATCGAGGTCATCGTAAACCAAGACCGGCACTCACTGTTTAGAAAATCTATCAAGCCTGGGATGAGAGTAGACCCACCCAATAAAGGTGATTAACAGTGTGGTCTACTCTGTCGGTCACTCCCAGGGCGGTCGTCTCTGTCGGTGGCTACCAGTGTGGATTTCTCTGCCGGTGGCTACCAGTGTGGTCTTCTCTGACGGTCACTCCCAGGGTGGTCTTCTCTGTCGGTCACTTCCAGTGTGGTCTTCTCTATCGCTGTCGGTCACTACGAGTGTCATCTTCTCTGTCGCTGTCGGTCACTACCAGTGGGGTCTGCTCTTTCGGTTTCTCTAAATTAAAAACCCCTTAAATGGAAAAAATGTCCTATAATGCCCTAGTTGTCTGGGTTGACTGTTCAAATGAAAATGGATTAATTAACTATAATCACTTTTATTGTATTTAATTTAATCATAGAAGGGGACTTGACGTTTGAAATAATTAAGCCCCCCCCCAACCCCCAGATGGTGCAAGATGAGCAATCTACTCTGCGTTTAATTTCAATTCTAACTTCTATTATTTTTTTTTTTTTTTGGTCCTAATTTTTTTTTAAAATAGTGATTCCCCTAATGAGCAAGACATTGTTGTTGTTAAGTTAAACGAACTCAACTTACAGGCTGAAACACTCTGTAACCATGTTACTTTCCCCTTAACCCTGTGTCCGTAACAATCCATCAGAAACACGAGAGAGATGTCTGTTTTAGGTCACAGTGGCTTAGGAATGGGAGTTTCGAGGTTCCCCCGCCTTCCCCCCACGGCCCACCCCGTGTGGCACTAACCCTAGCTACGCCATTGTTAGGTCTTAATTTCAAATCCCGACCAATAGTTAATTGCTAATACAATTTACTTCTTCACAGGTGAGTATGGCCGACCAGTAAAGATAAATCAGAAAGAGCTTAGTCCCCAAGAGCTCGCCAAGTACGAGGAGGGCTGGAAGAATCACGAGTACAATGAATACGCGAGTCTTCAGATCTCTATTGAGAGGGAAATACCTGACTACAGGCCCAATGAGTAGGTCCATTCAGATAGCCTTTGAATATGCTATATGTTGACCTGACTACAGACACAATGAGTGGGTCCATTCAGATAGCCTTTGAATATGCTATATGTATACCCGACTACAGGCCCAATGAGTAGGTCCATTCAGATAGCCTTTGAATATGCTAATTGATATGTATACTTGACTAAAGGTCCAATGATTAGGTCCTTTCAGATAACCTTTTTTTCAACTACCTTTATTTAAACTATATTTTATCCCATGCCCCAATCAGTACAAGCCAGTTAGTTTAGAAGATAAATCTCAAAGAGTGGACGGGCAAAAGGATTCTTCTATCTTGCAATGACCAGCGTTATATAGTCTTATTTTAACAACCCTTTCGTACTCTCTCTGAAAATTTCAACTGCATGAAAGAATTTGTTCAGTAGTTTATATATTGTACTTCGTTCATTTTAAATTCGAATACTGTCGAGATGAGACGACGTGGGAATACAATTAATCCAATATACACAGTTTGTTGGAATGGTACACGTGCGAGACAATCTTGTTTACTTTCCAAAAAAGTATATGTGTATTTTCCCAAAGGGTACAGATGTACATTGATGTTGTAGCAGTAGTTGTACATTGATGTTGTAGCATGTGCACATTGATGTTGTAGCAGGTGCACATTGATGTTGTAGCAGGTGTACATTGATGTTGTAGCATTCTTTTAGGGAGTCGAAATTGTGTGCGGATTTTTTTTAATTGGTGAATAATTTTTTAAGGTCACAAAGCTGGTGTTAATGAATTCCAAACGCGGATACGCCCTTGAATTTTAACCCATAGACTAACAACAGCGTTGGACATTATCTTCCATCCTATCATTATAGGGATTTATTAAACGCGCGCTAAACAGCATTAACAAACTATTGATTAAATTTGTAGGCTGTGTAACAACGTGTTACTGACAGTTTCATGGTCTCTCGTATGGCCTCTCTTCCTCACCCACACCATTTAAAGACAAATCAACAACTGTTATTACAAACAGTTTTAGTATTTACCTTACAGGTATATCATCTCATGATCTATGCGCTATGCTTTGTTTTGCCAAACGTTAAAATTTAGCCCAGCGGACGGTCATTAAATTGACCAATGGGTCGGGCCGACCTTGAAATCAACCTGTTTTGTCTCATCGTTAACATAACACTTAAAATGGAGGGAGTGAAATTTGAACCTAATTTCACGAGAGTCCTATGTTTATGATGTAAAGCCCAATAATGTCTAACAAATCCACCCGGTAAAAGACATCGCCCTGTCTGGTGATATTTGGTATTACCCCGGTGTCGCACATGTTTCTAACAAATATTGTCTGATCAGGTGCAAGGACCGCAAGTATCCCGCCAAGCTGCCAAAAGTCAGCATCATCATCTGTTTTTACAACGAGGCCTGGTCAGTGCTGCTTCGGACCATACACAGTGTGCTCGGCCGGTCACCACCTGACCTCGTCGCAGAGGTCATTTTAGTGGATGATTTTTCAGATATGGGTAGGAATTTAGATGATATCGTTGCCATGGAGTTGATTTAGATGATATCGTTGCCATGGAGTTGTTTTGTTTGAGTACCGTTGTAAACTTATGATGTAACTTCGCACCTTGATTTTAAAATAGTTTTTAAAAACTAAGCTTCATGTTTCTTCCAAATCACATTACGCATCAAGTGATCCTTTACAGTTTATCAAGTTCCCTAACTCAGACACAACGCAATTCCCAAGCCCAGATACAGTAACCCGAGAGCCAGTTTCCAAAGACACACATAATGACCAAATTCAGATTCTGTTCACAAATTTAGATTCAGTTCACAAATGTAGATTCGGTTCACACATTTAGATTCATCTCCCCATACTCAAATTCAATTCCCGAAAACAGATTCGATTTTCAAATTAACAAATTTTCAGACGAATTCACAAAATTTACAAATTTAAAATTTAACAGCTTTCATTCCAACATGAGACACCATACCCACACTCAGAGTTTTTCAGCATTCCCAAAATTTTGATGTCATGGTAATTTGTTGTCATACATTTCAGTGGCCTTCTAAAAACCATGGGTGCATACGGTTTTATCTGTTTTTACTGCAATTATAATTAGATATCTAATATAAAGTAAACAAAATAATTCATGCTTTATACTTTATATAGTTTTTTTAACTGTCGTATTTCAAAAGCTAACCTCAATCTTGTTTCAGTAACTATGCACAAGCCTTTAGAGAAGTTCGTCGCCCAGACTGATAAACTGCGGCTATTGCGCATGACCAAAAGGTCAGGTCTTGTGAAGGCGAGACTTGCTGGGGTCAAGGAGGCTGTCGGCCCCGTGTTGTTATTCCTCGATTCCCATGTGGAATGCTCTCAAGGTAATTCATAAAACAGGAATTAAACACTGTAGCAACGCCACTGCGCTGACCCCAGTACCAAACACTGTAGCAACGCCACTGCGCTGACCCCAGTGCCAAACACTGTAGCAACGCCACTGCGCTGACCCCAGTGCCAAACACTGTAGCAACGCCACTGCGCTGACCCCAGTGCCAAACACTGTAGCAACGCCACTGCGCTGATCCCAGTGCCAAACACTGTAGCAACGCCACTGCGCTGACCCCAGTGCCAAACACTGTAGCAACGCCACTGCGCTGATCCCAGTACCAAACACTGTAGCAACGCCACTGCGCTGACCCCAATGCTAAACTCTTCGTCATCGGTTGTTGTTGTTTTTCTTTTAATTAGCCTATCTACCAAGAGTTAACATGTCCAGATTAAAACTGCCATCTTCTCGTCCGATACAGGCTGGTTGGAGCCACTCCTGCAGACGATAGTTGACAATCCAAAATCAGCCGTCACGCCAGAAATCGACGTCATCGACGACAAGACATTCGCCATCGAAGCGTCCATTGGCAACATCGGCATTCTGGAGTTCAAATACTTCTTGTTTGATTGGTCGGAAATTTTGCCGCGGATAAGGAAAACTCGGTTTTCTGATGCAGACCCAACAAAGTATGCTCCCTCCAGCCACAAACATAGAATAAAGCAGTGGTTACTAAAAAAAAAATAATTTATCGCGGAGCTCTTTGTAGAATCATTTTCGGGGTTGGGGTGTCCTTAAGCCTACTCTTTGTCCAAAAATGTACACGTTTATAGTCTTTTAGTAAGAGTTTCCTTGAGCGGCCGTGGAGCTCCTTAGAAGTCCAGGCTGGGAACCACTGGTTTAAACATGGCTAGAGATTTTGTTAGGAACTTTAGATGTGCACGTAGCCTACTAATGATGAGAAGACTAATAATTATGTACCCCTATCCTATTCCACTGTCAACACACGCAGATCCCCGACAATGGCCGGAGGACTTTTTGCAATCAATAAAGAGTTTTTCATCGAGATGGGAACCTACGATGAAGGCCTCGAACTTTGGGGCGGAGAAAACATTGAGTTGTCGCTTAAGGTATATTTCATTCCTTCCGTTTTTTTTTTTAAATCTTGACCTATTTCTTTTGCATTATGTTTAGTTTGTGCTGTTTCATACGTGACCACGTGTACGAATCATGTTTATTATACTAGCTATCACAGATACAGATGAGCGTTTAATTTACTTCAAATGAAGTAAACGACATGTTTCATTGGACAAATATTTTTTCTATCATACCAATTGTTTCATTTTTTTCTTTTCTGGATAATTTTTTTTTTAATTTAATCTCACCGCGCTCAAACGTTTTCAATGGAAAATACATAGACTCTTATGTGAAAATATAATTTAGAAATTAAATAAATTTTGAAAAACGTTCATTATAATAGGAAATTGTATTTTTTTTTTCCCCATTTTGGTTACAATTTCTATAACGTCAGAAATCTTTCAAACACCCATGAATGTCATGTTAATCCTTGAAAAAAAATCCTATGTCATCTATGGGGCTGTCCATAAAGTACGTCACGCTAGTTTGACAATTTCTTACACCCCTGCCCCACAAACAGTCACAATGTGTCACAAATCTCGACCCTCGGTCGCCCCACCCCAAAGTACACTACTTCACAATTCCAAAATTTGAAAAAAAATTGTTTAAAAAAATTTCAGCTAATTAAAATTTAATCTAAAATTCAATTAACTATTAAAATAAGACACTATTAGGTGACATCTTAGGTCGGAATAATTCCAGCACAACAGAAAGTTAAAGATCAATTTTAACTTTTATATGTATGATAAAAAAGATATACGTGTGACATCACAAATGATCCAAGCCCCCCCTCCCCCCCCCCCCCGGGCCACAAACCGTTATACTTTCTTAGACACCCTTCCACCCCTCCTACCGAGCCAAGCGTATTTTATGGACTAACCCAATGGTGACTTGAACAATTTATTTATTTGTATTGCACTATTTGCACATGCGTTATTAAGTTGTTGTTTTTTTTTGGTGTGTGTGTGGGGGGGGGGGGGGGGACTCCCCCATCCCCAACCCATCCCACTTAATTTTATTAAAGAAAGCTTTATGCAAAAGTATTTTTTTTCAAAACGCTAAGAAAAATGATTCCTTTTTTTAAAAAAATTTATTGCGTGCTTAATTTTAAAAATATGATGAAATTAATGAACATTCATAGGTCACGATGACGTTTGTACTAACAGCGGTCTTTCAACAAGGAATATATAAACAAAAGAAAGCAAACGTTTGAATTAGAGACCCACCGAAATTGATTTTCTTATTTGGGCCGAAACCGAAACTAGGCTGAAAGTTAAAAATAACTTTTGGGTGAAACCGAAGCCGAAACCAAAATTTTAACGAGCCTTTCGGTCGAAACTGAAGCCGAAACCGAAATATTTAGATACTTTGAAATTCGTTCACGCACACATTCTGCATACATCGGAAAATGACGTGGGAACGTATCATATTTACATTCTTTTAACAAAAATTGAGATCATCGTGAATATTAATAAATAAACATTTAATGAATACTTTGGCTTTTACCATTTTCATTTAAAAGTAATTTAAATTTATTACAAATGTTTTTAAGTAGTATGGTTAGAGAAAATTTGGACCGGGGATAGGGGCAAAATTCATGCAACAATAGAAACTTAAGTGCCCTATGCTTTTATAATATAATTACAACTTGGAACATATACCTGCAATAATTATTGTGGCTCTGATATAGCCAACAGTTATTAAGGCTATAAAAATATGGAGATGTGAAAGTGGGGGAAGATGGAGATGTGGAAGTGGGTGAAGAGGGAGATGTGGAAATGGATGAAGATGAAGATGTGGAAGTGGATGAAGATGGAAATGTGGAAGTGGATGAAGATGGTGATGTGGAAGTGGGGGACGATGGAGATGTGGAAGTGGGGGACGATGGAGATGTGGAAGTGGGTGAAGAGGGAGATGTGGAAATGGATGAAGATGAAGATGTGGAAGTGGATGAAGATGGAAATGTGGAAGTGGATGAAGATGGTGATGTGGAAGTGGGGGACGATGGAGATGTGGAAGTGGGGGACGATGGAGATGTGGAAGTGGGTGAAGATGGAGATGTGGAAGTGGGTGAAGATGGTGATGTGGAAGTGGGTGAAGATGGTGATGTGGAAGTGGGTGAAGATGGAGATGTGGAAGCGGGTGAAGATGGAGATGTGGAAGTGGGTGAAGACGGAGATGTGGAAGTGGGTGAACATGGTCATGTGGAAGTGGGTGAAGATGGAGATGTGAAAGTGGGGGAAGATGGCGATGTGGAAGTGGGGGAAGATGGAGATGTGGAAGTGGGTGGTGATGGAGATGTGGAAGTGGGGGAAGATGGAGATGTGGAAGTGGGGGAAGATGGAGATGTGGAAGTGGGGGAAGATGGAGATGTGGAAGTGGGGGAAGATGGAGATGTGTGCCTCAATTTGCAAATTTTAAAAATTACAAAAGAATTGACAGGTAGGATTTTTTTTGTTTTGCACAAATTACATTTTATCGACATCGTTATGGTCAATAATTATACTTAAATATTGTTAAAAGGTCAAATGGTTTTGCTTATTACTTTATTAAATTATTACATCACATAGTGTATGGTGCATTACAACACATCAGAGAGAACGTTATTAGAAAAATGTATGGATTTGTTTTAACCACTTTTTAGTTAAGTGGTCCATTTCTCCCCCCTTTGGTGGTCCATTTGTCCCAACATGGTGGTCCATTTCTCCACCCTTTGGTGGTCCATTTGTTCCAACATGGTGGTCCATTTCTCCCAACAGGGTGGTCCATTTCTCCCAACATGGTGGTCCATTTTTGCCAACATGGTGGTCCATTTCTCCCAATACGGTGGTCCATTTCTCCCAACATGGTGGTCCATTTTTCCCAACATGGTGGTCCATTTCTCCCAACATGGTGGTCCATTTTTCCCAACATGGTGGTCCATTTCTCCCAACATGGTGGTCCATTTCTCCCAACATGGTGGTCCATTTCTCCCAACATGGTGCTCCATTTCTCCAAACATGGTGGTCCATTTTTCCCAACAGGGTGGTCCATTTCTCCCAACATGGTGGTCCATTTCTCCCAACATGGTGGTCCATTTCTCCCAACATGGTGGTCCATTTTTCCCAACATGGTGGTCCATTTCTCCCAACATGGTGGTCCATTTCTCCCAACACGGTGGTCCCTTTCTCCCAACACTGTGGTCCATTTCTCCCAACACTGTGGTCCATTTCTACCCACTTTCCCCTACCATCACACTAGTCGTTCCGTGCTGGTGACGTAATTATTTTGTTCGGCGACCAACCTCCCTCACGCCTATTGGTGGGTGGAATTTTGTTTTTGACCAGGTCTCTACAATTGTTGATCTGATGGGTCTCAACAGAGAATCGCAAAAGACATCTAAATTGGTCACCAAAATCATAAAAGTAAACAGGTCTGCAGTAGGCCTACTACATAATTATAAAACGAACCCGTGATACATGCACACGTATGTAAATTCGTCAATAACAATGTTTATGAGCCTGATAATTATGAATTTTAAGAAATGAATGCATTGAAAAAAGCCTAAGTTTCCTTAATTATTTTTTTAGGATTATTCAATATGATTCACCGTTGCCTATAACAAGATCGATGAGCAGGATAATGATAAATCGAAATGAATATCACAAATGAAGGAATTGAATAAACCTAGGATTCCAGCATTTATTTTTTGAAAAAAATTAAAACAAAAATAATGATATATAAATATAACCATTCCGTTAGGTTTTCTTCCACAAAACTGTTTACATTTGCCTGTTTACATTGGAATTTATTATTATTTGGAAATATCAGACAAGTAGGTTATTATACAGCTTTGAGCAGTTTTCGCCGAGTATTAGTCATATAACATACGATGACAGCCGGACGTCCAGCAATAATGAATATCCGATTGCCGACCTAGAGACAGACAAGACAGCCAGTCTAACTTCTGGTAGATGACCGGAAACATCAGTCACTTTCGGCCCAAACCGAAATTAAACAGAAAGTTAACTTTTCTGTTTCGACCGAAGCCGAAATTAAACCGAAAGTTAAATTTTCTGTTTCTCCCGAAACAGAAACTAGGCCAAAAATTATCAAATAACAACTTTCCGGCGCCGAAGCCGAAATACGGCCTGTCTCTAGTCTGAATGACCATTGGTTGTAACGGAAAAGCTGTCAGTGGAAATAGGAACCCAAAAGATGTATTCATTAGGATGAAAACAAATTTAAAAAAATTAATTAACAAATTGTCTAAAGATGCAAAAGTGTACATTTAATTTTCCATCACGATTCAATCACTGTAAAATATAAATGTACGATCACTGTACCATCACTGCACATCACTAATCAACTGTTTATGTTGCCTTAGATTTAAGCAATTGACCCCCACTGAACGTGAACTGTAAACGTTATTTGGCCTATTTTTAATTTTTTCCACCAGCTGTGGATGTGTGGTGGCGGCATCATGATCCACCCCTGTTCACGGGTGGCTCACGTCTTCCGCAGCACCTCCCCTTACCTGAAAGGTGAAAACAGTAACGTCCTAGTCAAGAACTCAGCCCGGGTCGCTCAGGTCTGGGCCGATGAGTATCGAAAGTTTTATTTTGTTCCTGAGCCGTACGATGAGGTGAGTCATGTTGACCTTCAGATCAGCGGTCCACCCTTGCAATATGAAAGTGGGGTAGTCCCAGAAAATTAAATCTGTTCAAATAGCTATTCTAGAATTGCAATAAATCTAACGTACTTGTAAAAGTTCCTAAATGTCAATTAAGTACTTTGAATTTAAATCGGTTTTAAATGTTTTGTTGTTGTTCTTTTTTTAAGTGTGAAAAAAAAAAGGGGGGGGGGGGCTAGGGGATACGTAGGGGTGGGAGATGGGTTAAGTCTATATTACAAAAGCTCTATCGCGTCATGGAATAAGCTATTGTTGAGTTTGTCTGGTCTCTTTTACCAGAAGAAAAGTTAGGTTACAATTATAAGCCTATCGAGATGCTACAAATAAATTCGTTAATATTGGTACTTTTTGTTTAAATAAACCTTTTATCACTGTAATTAACTTGTCTTAGTAATCAATCTATGTTATACTAGGGCTTAACCAGGTGCAGTTTTTACACCGGGTCCGGGTATTGTGATATAATACTCGGTGGGTCCAAATGTTTCCACACAAAAAAAAGAAATTATTTCTCATTTTCTTTAAACAATAGGCATACGGAGACCATTTTTTCTCTCGGTACTATTAATATAGGCGGTAGGCCGGTT
This sequence comes from Omphiscola glabra, assembly GCA_964017045.1. NCBI lineage: Eukaryota > Metazoa > Mollusca > Gastropoda > Lymnaeidae > Omphiscola > Omphiscola glabra. The sequence goes on along the minus strand of OZ024794.1, from coordinate 23,090,131 downwards.
GTAAAAAGGAAGCAGGACACACGAGAAGCAAAATAAATATGATCTAACTGGCTTAAATGCCCATAGGAAGAGTATGTTTATAATATGAGATCACATCCATATGAAGACTATGTTATATAATTAGATCATGTCTATATGGAGGGTATGTTTATATAACCACGTCCATAGAGATAGTATGTGTATATAATGAAATCACGTTTATAGGGAGAGTATGATAATATAATGAGATCACCTCCTTAGGAAGAGTATGTGTACATGAGATCACGTCCATAGGGAGAGTATGTGTACATGAGATCACGTCCATAGGGAGAGTATGTGTACATGAGATCACGTCCATAGGGAGAGTATGTGTACATGAGATCACGTCCATAGGGAGAGTATGTGTACATGAGATCACGTCCATAGGGAGAGTATGTGTACATGAGATCACGTCCATAGGGAGAGTATGTTAATAAATTGAGATCCCTTCTATTGGGAGATATGTTTATACAATGAGATCACCTCCTTAGGAAAATTCAGCACCGGATTTACGTTTAAGGTAAATAAGCTATAGCATAGGGCCTCAATGTACCGGCTATATAAAAATATTATAGCATAGGGCCTCACAATGTACCGGCTATATAAAAATATTATAGCATAGGGCCTCACAATGTACCGGCTATATATAAATATTATAGCATAGGGCCTCACAATGTACCGGCTATATATAAATATTATAGCATAGGGCCTCACAATGTACCGGCTATATATAAATATTATAGCATAGGGCCTTACAATGTACCGGCTAAATATAAATATTATAGCATAGGGCCTCACAATGTACCGGCTATATAAAAATATTATAGCATAGGGCCTCACAATGTACCGGCTATATAAAAATATTATAGCATAGGGCCTCACAATGTACCGGCTATATAAAAATATTATAGCATAGGGCCTCACAATGTACCGGCTATATAAAAATATTATAGCATAGGGCCTCACAATGTACCGGCTATATAAAAATACTATAGCATAGGGCCTCACAATGTACCGGCTATATAAAAATATTATAGCATAGGGCCTCACAATGTACCGGCTATATATATATTTTTAATGTTTCTTGAAACGGATAATGTCATTTAAAGCGCTAAGTTAGTGGCCGCTGGACTAAGTATAGAGAGTATGTTTATATAAATAGATCACGTCAATCATGAGAGTATGTTTATATAAATAGATCACGTCAATCATGAGAGTATGTTTATATAAATAGATCACGTCAATCATGAGAGTATGTTTAGATAATGAGATCACGTCAATAATGAGAGTATGTTTAGATAATGAGATCACGTCAATCATGAGAGTATGTTTAGATAATGAGATCACGTCAATCATGAGAGTATGTTTAGATAATGAGATCACGTCAATCATGAGAGTATGTTTAGATAATGAGATCACGTCAATCATGAGAGTATGTTTATATAATGAGATCACGTCCATCGTGAGAGTGTGTTTCGATGATGAGATCACGTCCATCGTGAGAGTGTGTTCATATAATAAGATCACGTCTACAGGAACAGTATGGTAGCGTCAAAGAGAGACAGGAGCTACGAGAAAGACTCCAGTGCCACAGTTTCGGCTGGTATCTGGAGAATGTTTATCCTGAGCTCTACATAAAGGATTCGGGACAGTATTTGGGAAAGGTGAGTGGCGTCATCGTGTGTGAATTAGATTGGAGAAGCAGGGGCGTATCACAACCCCCCCCCCCCCGATTATATGAAAACCTGGTCTACAAATAATATTTCGATCATCCAAATTTGAAATGGCCGATAGATAACTGTAGTTATTATTTTTTTACTTTTTCAATCAGCATCCTTTGAAAAGATGGACTTCTGTTTAAAGGAAGTGCTTGCTGAAATGTGAGTTCAAGCCATAATTGATCTTGAAAACTTGAAAGATTTCAAGTTAAAACCAGTTCTGGTTTTTTTTTTAATTAAAAAAAAAAAGTTTAGCCAGATCTGTCCACCAGTAAAGAAATTTTCTTACAGCATAATTTAGCCCCTTAATTAATACGATTGCAACATTTATTACAATATATCTATAGACCTTTATATATTTATATAAAGACCTATACATATATCTATATAAAGGATTTATTTTTTACTTATTTATTTAAATTCATGTTACTTTTACCTATTCTAATCTGATCCCCTCCACCCCAAAACCACACGTTATTTTTGGTTTCTTTCATAGCTCGTGTGTGCGTGATAGGTGACAGTGTTTGATGAATTCCTTGGACGTTGTTTCCTTTCAACAACTATTACTTTCTGTTATACTGTCTCTGATTTGACGGAAGAACTGTGTACAACAAAGACCCCCTTATAAACAACAGGGGGGGGGGGCGCTGCTACAAAGATACTGTTTGCAAAATGTAACCACAACAACATTGCGCAGTTCTCGTGTTTTTCTAAAAACAAATTAAATAAGTGCGCTTAATTTATTACTCTCCTAAAGTTCTTACTAATTTAACTTGCTACTAGAACTGTAACCTTAACAGCTTTTAACTTGTTTTGTTGTGCAGATACGAAGTAGATCGGGACGATGTATACACCGGGTAAATACGTCGGATGATTCGCCTCTGGAACTGATCAGCTGTCGAAATGCGGTGAGTTGTACCCCCTTAAATAAGAAGTCACTTGGAAGAATACACCGCAGCTTAAGTGGCAATGCAAAGGTATTCTTGAAATTTAACGGTCCTTTTTCCTTCTAGTGAAAGCTGTGGGCCTACCCCCAAACAGCGGGGCTGGATAGATACAGTCGGCACCAGTAAAATGTTACAGTTCCGCGTTAAGCCCAGCTATGGCCCCTTGACGGCCGAAATGGCGGTCATTCGAAACCCGGGTCCCTTTCTTACCAAATTTTGTCTTACAAACTCAACAATAATATTTTTAATATTATTTTAAATAAACCCAACCTCTCACTCTTTTCCGAGTCCGAATGGCCACTTCGATAAATATAAGGCCCATGTATAACAGAAAATAACGCGTTTTATTTCACATGCTCATAAATTTGATGAAATAGCGTATCAGATCTAGTCAGTAACACAATAGTTCATTCCGCATGCCGCTTTGGCTCCCAGTGCACTTGATGCCCCCTCCCAGTGCACTTGATGCCCCGCCAGAGACGTACACAAATTACTAGGACATGACAGAGACGTACACAAATTACAAGGATATGACAGAGACGTAAACAAATTACAAGGACATGTTACGTTTTTATTAAGTTTCAAATTCAATTTTTAATTAATTATTGTTCCGTGGAAGGCTTTAATGGGCTTGTTCGTTGCAGTTGTTTTGTTCAAGTTTTCAAGTAACCCGTACTTTTCATTTACTCTCATCCATGTTGTAATCGTGACGAAACCATGTTACGTAAATATATGTAAAATAGACGTCCATTAAAGCATGACCTCCTTACGCCTATGTTCCAAATCAAATCAAATATTTTTTTTTAATATGGATATTTCGTCGAGGTGCTGGGCCGCTAGCCAGGTGTCTGATTTGCCTTTGGGAATCCGGTACTGGGGATGGCACACAATTAATGAAAGAGGTTTTCAATTTCCTTACCGTAGGCCGCAGGCTTACAATACATTTTCAAAAGGTTATGGGGAACTTTGCTTTTGAATCGAAATGGGATTCAAAACAATAACAAACCTTCCAACAAAACTTCACGAAGCTAACCTTTCCCAGCAATCAAATAATATATTGTTACAGACCATTTTAAAATGCACTATTTAGGCTTTGTCTCTAATTATGGTCTAATGAACTTTATTTCAATAAAGGATTAGTTTCCCCATTACGTATTGTAGGCAAACATTTATACTAGTGTTTAGTCTCCCCTTGTTAAAATTTTAGTTCTTTTCATGCCACTGACTGATACATGATTTCACTTGTTCATTGCAGATGATATGGGAGTCAACTCGAATCAAAGAAATACGGTCTTTAAGTTTATGCATGGATCGACCGCCGGGAACGTTGCATCTTACAACTAAGTCATGTGACCTAGAAACAAGCACACAGTCGTTTGAATATAAAAAGGTATCTGTCACTTCACTGTATATGGTGCATTGTCCAATGTTGTATTGTTCAATGTTGTATTGTCCAATGTTTTATTGTTCAATGTTGTATTGTCAAATGGTGCAGTGTCCAATGTTGTATTGTCCAATGTTGTATTGTCCAATGTTGCATTGTCCAATGTTGCATTGTCCAATGGTGCATTGTCCAATGTTGCATTGTCCAATGTGGCATTGTCCAATGTTGCATTTTCCAATGTTGCATTGTCCAATGTTGCATTGTCAAATGTTGCATTGTCCAATGTTGTATTGTCCAATGTTACATTGTCCAACGTTGCATTGTCCAATGCTGCTTGCAAGCGTAATTATGACCAGAAAAGCCCGAGTTAAACATGTATGAGTTATCTTTTCTTGCACTGAGCACATTATTGGTTGGTAAACTCAGCTTTGATTTATTAGGAACTAGAACTGAAAATGTCTTGGCTGAGTTGGCTGCACCTGTTTCAATAGACGGGATAGAGTGTATTATAAAATAATGGGTTTTAAAATGTTAGTTTATTTCAGATAATACAAATGAAATTTTATAGTCTAATGTTTAGAATTGACTAGACTCAATTGTTATAATACTGTATCATTACACGATTTTTTTCCATGCTCATTTGCAGATGAAAACTATATATCACGTTTTGTCTAATACCTGTCTGACTGTGGCTCCATCTGGCAGAACGCTTACATTCCAGCCCTGCACAGGATTAGACACACAGATTTGGCTGTGGACAGCTAATCCTAAATGTATTCCTCCAGAAAAAGTGAGACAGTGGTAAATGTGAATAAATATTTATAAGGACAAATGAAGAGAAAGATTGAGAGAGCAAGACCCTGTGATGCGAAATTGCACTTTGTATGAATTTCAATGTTTAAAATGTTTTCAAAATGAACCTGTTGATTATGCATTATCTGTTAGTGAGTGAAGAAACATTATATTCATGTGAATGCAATGTTAACTGTACGACCATGGTGTCTGGTGACTTTGCTGGACACAAACATGACATAAATTAGAATGATAAATCAAACTTTTCTTATGTTAAATATTTATTCTGTCTATAATATGCATGCTTTTTACGTAAACATTTATGTCGTAGATTTCTGTTAGCATTCACTCTTGACAGATTAAGTTTTCTCTGGCATTGTTTCAGCGGTTAACTCCCCGCTGTCTTATGACAAAGATGATGTACTCATATAAGTTCAAACTAACTCCTCATCATTTATATGATACTTAAATCAACAGTTCAAAGTTCATTTATTTCACAATCTAAAAGAAAACACTCACAAAACATGGAATTTGTGCAAATTCCAGATGAAAATATCCTGAACATGATGAGGTTTTTTCTACAGAATTATTCATTGATGAAACAACAAAGGAGCTATTCATTGTTGGCAATATTTATTTTATGATATCAGGCAAATAAATCAAAAGAAAACAATCTCTAAAGAGTATAATCCACTGGGACAATAATTTTCTAGTAGTAGCCTACTAGTAGTATTTTGTAAAGGTTATTATAAATGGTACATTGTAAATAGAATAGAAGGCTTTTTATCAATAGAAGATTAGAACAATTATCATTGAGAAGGTGAAGACAACTTCAGTTTGTCAAATTAACCGATAGAAAAAAAAAGATTTTATTGAACAAGTTTTTCTTCAAACACACATCATATAAAATATCTTCCTGGACTTTTCTAAAATGACCACAGGTAGAATTTGTATTCTTTTACATTAAGTTTTATATCAAGTTTCAAATTAGATCCAAAAAGATGGCATGTGGCAGCTTATGAGTATTGTAGAGCTGATTTAATCTTAATGATAACCATAGAATGTGCACTTAAAGGACAAATCAATAGTCTGAAATCAAATTTAAATTGATCTAATTCCATAATCAGAGAATGGCAAGCAAGCTTTCCTGGTACAGGGCCTGATATTAGTAATTTAACTCATTTCAGATTTGTGATCCATGTTATTTATCTTGTTAACTCTATTACTAACACTGTAGTTATTTGTGTATAAGAAAAATTCAGGAAGACCATTGCATATTAATACCAGCCGAGTAATGAGTTATAGATACAAGCCAATGATAACCAGCTAATGAAATAGAAGAATTATGAAAAGCTCTTCAACAAGGACTGCCTGGTACAGATGACCTCATCTCAACAACCTCATTACATGTGAGTCTCACATTCTTTATAAAAACCACTCTTGTCTAACAACAAGGAGGCCCTTCTATAAGTCAAATAAACTCATATTTAAAATAAGCATCCAATGTTACAAGATATTATGAATTTGAGTTAAAATAATGGCTTGACATAGAAATTTTAGTACACAAGATAAATCTCCAATATCTAGAACTTGGCTCTTGTAATAATTTAGTTTTGTAATATGTTATAGTATAGTAGTTAAGAACATAATGAAAGAAAACTCTAGCATTGCCAGGAATGGAAGACACAGGCTAGCCATTGGGTGAAGATGGCAAGAGTGTTAGGAACTTTTCACTCCATACTCCACCTTTGAGGACCAGTATTGGTGTAATCAGTTGGTCAAAACCTTAGACAGTCACCAATAGTTTACTCTTTGTTGCTACTCCTAAATTTCCTCTAAGAAAAGTTAGAAACAGTCAAATGGTTTTCTTCCTAAGTTTCATGGAACCACTGTTCATCTGGTTAATAGTTGATATTAAAGATTATGCATTTAAGTATAAGATGCTATTTTAGTATAATAAACTAATCATCAGAGTTGAACTTGAATTAACTAAAGACTAATTTGACTTTTTTTTTAAAACATCATATGAATACATATTTCAACAATAATAGCTTAAATAACATTAGACATAGGTATTTGTTCTTCAGACAGTAAAGATGTACTTAGTCCAAAAACAAAAATTTTTCCTATTCTCATTTCCTGTTGATCACAGCCACTTTTTGCTGGGTATAAAAAAAAAACACAGCAAGAAATGTTTAGACACCGCCCAGAAATAGCTTGACTGACTTGTTATGTTGAGCATATGTTATCAGGAGCTCCTCCAGGTCCCTCTCACTGGTTGGAAAACAAAAACACATGAGAATCACATATCTGAACACTGGCTCTCATTAATGTCTTTAGAAAAACTAGATGATCAAATTACATTGAAAGCTACCAATCAAGCTTCACGATGATATAAAACTAAAAACCAAGAGCAACAATCCATTGGAAATTATTGTGGAATAAATAAGTACATTGTAAATACTACTCTAATGCCAAGAGTCAGTTTGACCTCTAAGCCTGATATGACCTGAAAACTATTGCCAGCCAGCATCAACTTGATTTTAAAATATCTAGAGATCTATTGGTATATGTAAATGCTTGGCCCATCACCAGAGGGACATACATTTCTCCATCCCAAACATGGTTTATAGTGAGCATCTCATTTAGTGCTAGCAACCGTAACTTATATCAAAGGTGACATCTCTGTGTTTCATATCATAGTGAGCAACTCCTTTTGTGATAGCAACCGTAACTTATATCAAAGGTGACATCTCTGTGTTTCATATCATAGTGAGCAACTCCTTTTGTGATAGCAACCGTAACTTATATCAAAGGTGACATCTCTGTGTTTCATATCATAGTGAGCAACTCCTTTTGTGATAGCAACCGTAACTTATATCAAAGGTAACATCTCTGTGTTTCATATCATAGTGAGCAACTCCTTTTGTGATGGCAACCGTAACTTATATCAAAGGTAACATCTCTGTGTTTCATATCATAGTGAGCAACTCCTTTTGTGATAGCAACCGTAACTTATATCAAAGGTAACATCTCTGTGTTTCATATCATAGTGAGCAACTCCTTTTGTGATAGCAACCGTAACTTATATCAAAGGTAACATCTCTGTGTTTCATATCATAGTGAGCAACTCCTTTTGTGATAGCAACCGTAACTTATATCAAAGGTGACATCTCTGTGTTTCATATCATAGTGAGCAACTCCTTTTGTGATAGCAACCGTAACTTATATCAAAGGTGACATCTCTGTGTTTCATATCATAGTGAGCAACTCCTTTTGTGATAGCAACCGTAACTTATATCAAAGGTGACATCTCTGTGTTTCATATCATAGTGAGCAACTCCTTTTGTGATGGCAACCGTAACTTATATCAAAGGTGACATCTCTGTGTTTCATATCATAGTGAGCAACTCCTTTTGTGATAGCAACCGTAACTTATATCAAAGGTGACATCTCTGTGTTTCATATCATAGTGAGCAACTCCTTTTGTGATAGCAACCGTAACTTATATCAAAGGTGACATCTCTGTGTTTCATATCATAGTGAGCAACTCCTTTTGTGATAGCAACCGTAACTTATATCAAAGGTGACATCTCTGTGTTTCATATCATAGTGAGCAACTCCTTTTGTGATAGCAACCGTAACTTATATCAAAGGTGACATCTCTGTGTTTCATATCATAGTGAGCAACTCCTTTTGTGATAGCAACCGTAACTTATATCAAAGGTGACATCTCTGTGTTTCATATCATAGTGAGCAACTCCTTTTGTGATAGCAACCGTAACTTATATCAAAGGTGACATCTCTGTGTTTCATATCAATAAAACAAAAATTCCCAAAAATGAAAGCAATTAAAGTTAAATGATGCTGATCTAATTATCCCTGGGCAGGTACTCACTTAGCAAGATGGACATACTGGATGAACCTGGCAGAGTCAAGGGTAACAGACTGGTTATCTTTACACTTTGGTTCAGATCTCTCTAGTTCAATCATCTCATGTGTTTTCTACAATCGATCATAGAGATTTAAAGGATGATTCATGATACAGTTTTCAATTTGTTTTTATTTTCACATTTGAATTATTCTATCATAAGCAACATTTATTGCATTGTGTTAAAAAAATTGATGCACTCACCTGGGAATAGACTTTAATAAAACCAGCTAAATGTTCAGCCATCAAGTTCACTTTGTTTGACAATGGCACATTTTCTGAGGGAACTTCTTTTGTTAAGGCCTCAGAAAGTTGTTCACACGATCTATTTAAGAACTGCACAACTAAATCCTGTGTTAAATGAATAAATAAGTCAACTCCGATCAGACACAAGAGATCCAAACTAGGAAGTGGATTTACTGCAATGGGTATGATTGTAAAGAAAGCTCTAAGGTGGATTTACTGCAATGGGTCTGATGGTAAAGAAAGCTCTAAGCATCAGGACTTTATGGGAAATAACTGTCTAGGATGATAATAGTTCCAGAATGAGACTCGAGATAACACAACTAAATATTGGTCTTACACAATTGTTCTAATAAATGAATTTACATCATTTTCACAGATATGATTCCTAAAAATATCCTCTGTCCTGAGTCAATATGAACATTCATGAAAGTTTTGGTCAAATTTTTAGTCATCCACCAGTCTGATTAAAAAGACATTCTAATTCATTTCTAGACAAGGTTAGCAAATGTATTATATCTGTATTATATTTTAACATTTGAAAATAATATCTGCAAAACAAATGTAATTCAAATGAAACCATATCATGACCATTGATAATTACAAAATGAGATCCATTTTTACAGCCCTCTCATTGTTAGTGTTAGTTAGGAGTTGATAAATGATTAAAACTTGTTTCAAATAATATTTAATATTACCGTCCTCTTTGCATACATTAACATTTTTAATTGCTCACAAAACAATTTTTTGTGTCCGTAACTTACTGTATCTCTACATTTCTACATGGAGTGATGGACCTTGACCACATAACCATTAGTATCCAGAAAGAAATACTGGAGGGGTTTGGAACCTTTCAAAAATATTCCGTTTGGGGCCAAAATGTCATTTTTCTCTAATATGAACTATACTAATAAAATGATCAACAAATGCTCATCCATGAATGGATGGATCTACACCAATGGTGGCAAAACCACGGCTCGCGAGCCGCATGCAGCTCTTCTGTGTTCACATTGCGGCTCGCGAACAATTTATGAAATTAAAACTTTTCGTTTGCAATATATAATATCAAAAATAAATTAAAGTTTTTTTTAAAAATCTTTACTGAAACAAAGGAATAATTTGGGAACTGTAACGCATATATTTCTTCAATTGTGTAACTGCAACTCATATATTTCTTCAACATACGGTTAGGGTTAAAACAATTGAAATGTTTAAATCATTAAATTCGATAAAAAGTAATTTTTAAAAATAAAACACAAAAGGAATTTTTCATTGCGAATGGGGTCATGACCCAGTGCTTCAATGCGGCTCTCAACAATTTTTTATATTTTAAAAATGGCTCTCAGTTACTACAGGTCTGGCCACCCCTGCTCTAGACCAAACTTAGTACAAAAAACTCTTGATTCTCCAGATTCAAATCTTGGTGGCTCATAATATCCATTCCTAGGCAGGGAGCCCAAATTATTTCTCCTTAAATTTCTTATTTGTTCCACATACGTATCTCCATGGATTAATGAATCTTAACCAAACTTGGCATTATCCAGAGTGAAATAATGGGGGGTTTTGAACTTTAAAAATGTTTGATAATTTAAAAGGCTAGATCTATGGCATTTTTAACCCGAATTTAATGGGACAACTTTTACATTTTAACTCATCTGAATGATTTTTATAGGCCCGTATCTCAGGCATAACTAAAACAGTACCTTATGGAATGAGCCATCAATAGGACCCCTCTTTAAACTCAAATTAAAAATGTCTATAGTTATGGCATTTGTTGTGGATTTGTTTTGGAAAAATAATTACATAGAAGAGTCATTTTTCACATGTTTCAAGGAGGGTATTACATTAAATCTAGAATGTTCCAGGAAGTTCTATATTGTTCCAAAGGGATATATAGTGGGATATAAAAGCTATAGTGGGATCTAAAAGCTATAGTGGGATCTAAAAGCTTGTGAAAATATTACTTTAGTTCCATTGATTTCCATAACCTTCCTGGGGCATTTCTCCATATCACTTAGTTATATTTTTATAAGTTTCATGAAATTTGTATATTATTTTAGAAGATTTGTTTTTTTCTAAACTTGTTTTAAGGTTATATAAATGTCCTTGTTATGTTTATTATGTTTCCATTACTTTCAATGAGTTTCCTTGAGTGTAATGGAATTAGATTTAAAGGTAATGTTGAAAGTTTCTAGACAGTTTCCAAATAATTTTATCTTATATAATGGCCAAAGCTATGTATTACAGTATATGCTTCTACGTGTATTGATAGGTCTCTTGGACAAAGTTGGTAAACATACCCTTTATAATCCCACAAGGGAACAGAATCCCACTTGGAATGTGATCCTACCAGGAATGTTATCCACCGGGAAATGGAATCCAACCGGGAAATGCGACCCCCACCTGGTCACTGGATCCCACCAGGTAACAAGATCACAACAGGGAATGGATCCCAACATGGATGGAATCCAATTGGGGAAGGGGATTCTACCAGGGAATGGGATACCACCAGGGAACAGGATCTACAAGAGAATGGGATGCCACCAGGAACAGGATCTACAAGAGAATGGGATGCCACCAAGAACAGGATCTACAAGAGAATGGGATGCCACCAGGAACAGGATCTACAAGAGAATGGGATGCCACCAACAGGATCTACAAGAGAATGGGATGCCACCAGGAACAGGATCTACAAGAGAATGGGATGCCACCAGGAACAGGATCTACAAGAGAATGGGATGCCACCAAGAACAGGATCTACAAGAGAATGGGATGCCACCAGGAACAGGATCTACAAGAGAATGGGATGCCACCAGGAACAGGATCTACAAGAGAATGGGATGCCACCAAGAACAGGATCTACAAGAGAATGGGATGCCACCAGGAACAGGATCTACAAGAGAATGGGATGCCACCAGGAACAGGATCTACAAGAGAATGGGATGCCACCAGGAACAGGATCCCATTATACAATATAACAGCTAGAAACTAAAATGTATTGGTGCTTATTTGATCTATTGCCATTATAAATACATTCCCTTTGATATTGGAACCAATTACACCTGTTTTAGTGCTTGTTTTCCTTTGGGTGAGGACAAAAAAAAGGTGAATCTAATATACACCACAGTTAGATAAACATACCAATAACTCTTGTTGATAACTGGCATTGTCTTGACTATCAGGTTCAGTGCAGCTTGCTAGCAATCTATGCAAGATGTGTGTTAAGTACATAGCAAAACTCATTCTTGCTTGAACTTCACTGAAAAAACATTGTTAGTGCTATTGTTCACATGAGATGATTAAAATAGATGATCTAATATGGGAATGAGGCTGACAGTAATAATTAAACCACATCAATAAACTTATAAAGTTGTTGCTCCCCCCCCCCCCATACAGTGGTTATCAGAGTGTGCAAACCTGGTAAAGTCAAGTAACTCACAGAAGCTCCTACAAATGGTTACTGATGAGGCAGTATAATAATTTGTTTAATGATTTTAAATTGATAAAATCTATTAATGTGCATGGATTCAGATCCATTCAAAGCTCCATCTGAATTCGAAGCAGAAAAAAAAGAATCTTGAGTTGTCTTGAAATAGTACACTGAAGACAAACTTTCAGTATTTTCAGTTACATTGTTTGTGTAATCCTACACATGTATTTCATTTATTTTTGCATCCCATTATGTTTGCTATTCCCCAGGTACTTGTTAAAATTCAACATTATTTTTAGACTTTAAATAGGTGTGCAAGAATTTCAATGAGATGTCATACCTTAGTTCAGATCCTCGATGCAGTTGAATAACAATGTACTGCTTAAGAGCTTTGAACTGTAATTCACTAGCTCTGATTTGAGCACATCTTTCTGCACTTTTATTTGTACCTGATGTAAGTACAGTCTTTGATGTAAACCAATGTATAATGTAATATTGAAGGGATATGGACATACAAAGATGTGCAATAGTGAGCATTGTGGGTGTAAACAAAAAACATTTTTGATGCGTTAAAAATGTATGTTCAATAAAAAAAAAAAATAATGAATATCCTAATATAATTTGTCTCCAAACATTAAATGTGTCCATTTTAAAAGATTTTTTTTCCTAGTTGAAACAAAAATAAGGATTACAAGCTGTGCTCAATCGTTTAGGTTGAAATGAACTCCCAAATTTTTATTTACAGGTATTGATTATTCATGACAACCACTGACAATTACCATCCGATGTATCGGAATCACTTCCACCATGGGATTTATACACAAAGATTTCATTTAAGTCTTGACTGCTAGAGGTCTCATCTATAGAAGGAAGCATAATTTTCAATCATAAGAAAGGAAAATGGTATGAGTGTGGCTGTAAAGTAAAAAAAAAAAAAACAGGAAATTTGTCAACAAAAGCAATCCTATAGGAAATATTACATACAAAAGAAATTCACACTATAAATAAGTCAAAGGATGACATAGCTCCAAAAGATGTTATCATCCAGGCAGTAAAGCTTTACTCTCTTTTGTTATTTTTCCTATTTTGTAACCTTTATTACATTGAACATAGTATAGCCTTTATTATCGTTGTTAAAATAATTATTACCATGGAGATAAATTTACCTAATTTGTCCTTCACTCCAAAACCATGAGGTGGTAAAATTTGCAGAGAAGATTCATAAAGATCAATTCTATTCAAAGTCTGAATGTAGGCCTTACTGATTCTCTGAAATGTTGTTAGAAAATGTATTTAAATCTGCATTTAAAACGTATTAGACAAAAAAATGTAGTTGGAAAATATCATAATTGTAACAGCTATAAATTATCTGAGTCCTCTTAGACAGATTTGAAGTCATAACTATTTTCCTTTAGGCCAGTTTAACACTATCACTATGAGAAGGCTAAAAGTTGATTGAGTATGTTTCCAAAATTTTTTTAAAAAATATATCAATTTTATTGCAACAGACCTGATTTTCTTTTGCTCTGCTTCCAGTCATTCTGAACAAGAGCTGATTTCTGAATATGTACAAGTTAGTTCAGGTGTTCATCAATGTAAATACAAACAGCAAGTTAAAATGCTGTTCATTTTCATGTATGCATAATTTTATCAAATTATTTCTGTTAAGTTAAATATCAAGTCGTAAAGTTAAACATATGCAAATATTTACAAATATCTATAGACCTGGTTACCCTAGAAAACCAAAAATAGTACACTCAAAAGTGTATAATACTATATCAATTATTATCTTATGTTGTAGTAGTAAATAAACATAGAATACAATGTATACAATAACTTGATCTCAATACATGTCTAACAAAGTCAGTTCCCTAAGTATATGAATGATACAGTTCTGCATTGCAGATAAAAAGGTGCCCATCATAGCCACTTTGATAGACGGAGATGGACAGCGGCAAAATGACTTATATTACTCATGGCTTAGTTCAGGCCTGCACAATTCAAAATGTAAGTGGGGCCGTAATACTTTATGAAAAACTTGTGCGGGCTGAAAGAAAATAATAGATCTAAAGGGGGGGGGGGTGTTTTAGAGTCCTTGAAACTCGCAGTCTTATCTGGTGAGGGCTCACAGCTTGGTATACAGATTTTTAGCTCTGGCCGGACTCCTCAGGGAGAATTAGACCTCAGGGCTTATTGTCCATCCAGCTGTTAAGACCCATTTATTCCTTGAAATACGGCAATCAGATAGGTAAATTTGCTGGCTGTTGTCTTACACAACTGATTCACAAGTTAACTAAGATTATAAGATCATTATCTGAGCTGGGGTAAATGTATCATTGGCTGACCTCAGTAATGAGGTTGATCGTGGCTAGTGAATTAATTTGCGCATATGTGGTCAAAATATTCCCTTGTGAGTTTACTGTGGCACAGATTGTTGAAACTGTTCAACTCTATTTGAAAGTTTAGACAAATTAATACAATGATAGAAGGGGAAATCTACTTCAAAGAAAAAAAAAGGTAGGGAGTAAAATTAATTTGAAAAACTATGGAAATATTTTTTTTCAACCTAGTCTCTTAAAAGTGAAGTTCTGACTTGTCTTGATGTACAATCACAAGAGACCTCTCAAAATTGTACGTTATGTGATAAAATTGTAAGAGTAACCAGGTCTGCATTTAAACATTCTATTAATAAAATGTCACAAATAAAAATAACCTTTCATCCTATAGAAATATATCTTTAATGCAAATAATAACTAGCCCTAAAAAGAACACAATGATAAATAATTTTATTTTAAATACTCTTACTCAGACTCATTTGGGATGGTCAATCCTGCATCTGGTGCTTTACCAGCACTCATAACATCATGCCTAAAAATATAAGAAATTTTTTTTTTAAATCTCTAACAGTAATAACTTAATATAGGCCTGAGTTGAGAATTATTTCTCTAAAGAATAAAATCACTGACTTCGCGAATAATATTTATCTTATGTGCATGTAGAATACTGTAGTAGTAAAATGTATGTTTCTTTATAAGATAAGATTATTTTATTCATCCAAACAAATGGAAATGCTTTTTGATTACATTGTACAAATAAATACATATTTTAATAAAATCCACATTTTCCAACTAAAACAATTTAAACACAAGACCAAAGACATCTACATTAAATTACTTCTCTAGTGTGAAATAACAGCCATTCAGTGAACTCCCTTAGTCATAACAGAGATTTAATTAGTGATCATTTAAATTTTGTGACTTCTGGGTAAGCACACTGGTAAATTAGTACAGATTGGGGAACAAACTAATTTTATATCTTTCAGTCTTCGCCTTGAGAGAAAGAATTAATCCCAAACTGGGCCGATCCTAAATATCTAAATATCTGTGATGAGAGGGTGGGATATATCATCCAAAATTTGTTTAGTTTTACGATAATATTTTTTTCAAATTGTTCTTCAAGTGAAGGATTTTTAGTATGTGTGATGTTCCTAGCTTTCTTGATTAGTCTGTTTATTTGGTGTTTAATATCAGACGATGAATTCCCACACCACCAGCTAATACTGAAATTAAGTAGGCTTCCAATTGTTGCACTGGAGAATAAGTTAACGACTTGTTTGTTGACACTGAAATTGTAGTATTTTTAAGGTAGAAAAGTCTTTGGTTGAATTTTTTTATACAGCATTTGGCCCTGCTCATGCCATGTTAGCTTATATTTAATGGTGACACCTAAGTACTTTTTGTCTCTACTTTCTCTACACCTTAATTTTTTATGTTGAGATCTGTAATTTGGTGTTTCTCCTCTGGAAACTGACATAATTAGACATAACATAGGTACAGAACTAGGTAGAATAGGACAGTACTAGGTAGAATAAGGTAATACTAGGCTTTTAGATTTGTAAGTATCGTGTAAAAAAAAAGTGCAACCATGCACCCAGAACATGGATTTAACCAAGACCTTTGCATTTCAAGAGAATTTGAGCAAATAGCCGGCTTGAAAGTGCACATTAACCCAGCAAGGTTCTTTGGAAAGTGGTAATACTAAGACTTAAGTAATAGACCTCAACCATCTAATTCAGAAGACTGTAGACAATTAAGCATGGAAATCAAAATTGGCAGAAATAAAATAAAAAATTTAATGAATCTGTTTTCCCTTTATGGACTGTGATACCAATGCAACAGTTCAATCCTTCAATGTTAATTCATACAGAAAAGTACATCAATGAAATCAATGTTTTATTTTAAAGTCACATATTGAGAGAAAAATTATGGAACTCGGGTGAAAAAGAAGAAGATGAAGACATGACATATATGTTAGTTGTAGGGCCTGAAAGGTTAGACTCAAGCACTGCCATTAATAACTACATAGCAAAGAACATGAGAAAAGATGTGTTGAATGCATCACATTACCACAAAAAGTTTATTAGTAAATATGGGAGGTCGTCAACTTTGAATGAATAGCACTGACATAAATTCATCAAAACTCAAAGTTGACAATAAAAATTAAATTCATAGCGGAAGAAGACAACTTTCTTTTTACTTACATTTCTGGAAAAAGTCTTTGGTGTAATATAAGATTATTTCTTGTAGGAAAAGACAAGAATCCCCTAAGGATTAAATTGAACAACATTATTTAAAAAATTATTTAATACAGTAGAAGTCCGATAATCCGAGGCTCGGTGCCGGACTACCGAAAATTCCGGTCTATCGAGCGGTGCCCCTTCTTTTTAGTGTAGGCTTTGCCATAAAACAAATGTACTTTGTTTTTTTAACTACATACATACATAAATCGTAATTATAAGAACAATTAGGTTAATAATTAAACTACAAATACAGTATGCAAATACAAACATAATTCACTTAGATTTTAAAAAAGTCACGAATGTCTTTTTGTTTTCTTGACTTTTGGCGTTTAGTATAAAATTTATTTCTAATGATATGGAAATCAATAATTTCTGAAGCACTGTAGCTAGTACTAGCCTCAGCAAAAGAGATAAACTTATTTAGTGATTCTGCAGCTTCTGCCCAGCTGATTTTTTCCTTTTCTGTTGTGACAGCTGAGACTAGCCGGCCGCTAATTGTTTCCAAACAATACCGAGCGCTTCCTGATGATCCCGAACTACCCCGAAAACTTCCCAATAGCTCTCGAGCGTTTTTATTTGCTCTCGAGCGTTTTTATTTGCTTTAAAGACACACTTTTGGAGAAAACCAAAATTTTTATAATTTTCCAAAGCGATGCTGGACTATCGGGCATTCCGGACTGTTGGATGCCGGACTAATGGACTTCTACTGTATTTTGATAAAATATATAATCAAAGTAGAGAAGTATTAAAATTACTTTGATTTCCTTAGAGAATATTCAGCTTAAACAATAATAATATATACAGTAAATGAAGCGTGATTAAGGTCGTGTATGTATAAATAAACTTAGAGAAACAATGTTACCAGTATTTGTCCCAACTGTCTGCTGTAGGAAAAACTCGCAGCCAGCCTCCAGATCTGGTTTCCTCCTCTCTAACCTGACGAATCATCTCTATTTCTTTAGGGCTTAGAGTTAGTGTAAGGGTGGCTGGCTCCCTTTTCTGATTCTCTACCTTTGGCTGTTTATCTCGTTCAGAAGCATGCCTCTGAGAAACATTTTAACTGGCATTATTTTTGTTTTAATTTTATTTAAATCTTAAATTATTCACATGATAGAAAAAATAAATACAAATAGCCGATGGCATAAAACAGCCTTAATTAATGTTGCGTCATGCAAAATAGCTTTGCATAAACAAATATTAATGTCTACTTACACAGTTTTGTACTTCAGGGTTTAATATATAATCATATATACACATTTTATTTTCGACCTTTCTTTTTATTTAAGTATTATAGAATTTTACTACGCATAAAAATTTTAGTTTTTGTGTGATAACCTGAAAATACAAAATAGAATTTCATGCAAAAACATTGAATTGATGAGACGTGAGATTTAACATAAATAGTGAAAAACCTCACATTAACTTAGTAAAGTAAATGACTATGCTATTCACTATATTTTGATCTATGGGTTAGTATATTTTTCTTAACTTGCAAACATCCCTTGTAAATCATTATTTTTTTCAGATATGACTTTGAAAAACATATTATACAAAGACTATGTTTACCTCTTTCTCCTCAGCAACCAACATTTTGAATTCTTTCTTTGCATTATGCAAACCAAAGACCAAGTGAATCAGTTCTCTGCATTTTGAATAATAGTAATAGCCAACTGTCACCTGTGTTATAGATATTTTTTTAATGCAAGTTATTAGAATTAAATCCTTTAATCACATAATTTATATTTATTAATGTTTGAATCACTGCCTTGAGTTGGAAGTAACAATTTTTAAACAAATTTCTTTTAATTATCTTTATTCTGATGCTAATCTAAGGCCCTAGAATAATAACACAAGTGGAAATATTTTATAAAACTGCTTAGTCCTTAAGTAACAGAGATTTATTTAAACCACTATGCTTGTATGTCTCTGCCAGGAAAAAATTGAGTTTATTTATAACTTACCTTGCAAATTACAATTTCACTTTACCTGAATCCTTTCAACGAGTTTATCAGTAAATCCATAATCTTTGCGGCCACAGAAATAATTGGATGGGGAGTAGCACCTAAGGCCTACAATTTAATTTAAACAATGAGACTCAAGATCACATAAAAATTATCAAATTTAAATAACAAAAGCAAAAAGTTTTCAATGGAAATATTTCAGCTACACTAAGATAGGTTCTTTTCCCAGAGAAGAAGGCAGGAATTAACAAAAATCAAAATGTGATACATTTAAACCACTTATATTAGAAGGGGAAACAATTTGATCAAAAGAAAATTTTCATTTTTTTCTACACTTTATGTGATTCAACATAAATAGTGAAAAACCTCATATAAAATGTTAATGTTTTTCAAAATCTTTTGGCCAACTGGGTTTTGATTTGAATATGACATGGCACAATTAGGTCTGTTTTAGCTTTGGTCTGTTCAAAATCATGATTTAAATATATCTAAAATAATTTGAATTCTAAAGACATGTATTTAATTTTTTTACATATATCATGAGCCCTTGGTTCAGATTAAGCAGGGCAGATAGTGTCAGTTGGTTAAATTATAAGGCCTGTAACAAATATATGAATAAGTGCTAAAAAAATTAATTTGTAAGACAGATACCTACCAACAAGATTTAACAGATCACATAGCATATTGCTTTTGATTTTCACATCAATTGGAGTGTCACTGAAATTCATATAAATGCACTATGGGTTCATTGTGACCTTTTCATGATATTTAAAAAATATTTTAAAATGAAGGATTGTACTGTACTACAGTTCCTCAACCAACTATATAAAATATGATTTTTGTCAATGATATGGCTGATAATACAAGACATCTAACTTGTGACAAACATGCCCTGGCAATAAATATTGTAGACATACCATGAGAAAATGTACTTAATTATGTCTAAACTTATTTTATTGGCAAGAGGCAAAAATCAGAAAATGAAATAAAGTTTATTTTATCAAATTCAAAGAGAGTTTAAAAATAACTTACCATCCTAATGATGGAGACAGGTTGACTTCTATTAACCAAGCCTTATAGTTCTCATCCAACAAAATATCAAACCCAAAAAGTTCTGAAATAAAAGAGAAATTTACGGGAAGGCAGGTGCTTCCAAAACAATATTGAATGTGATAACTGAGAATCAAAGAATACCCTTTTGTAACAGCTTTGCATCAGACCATATGAAAGGTTTATAACATGTTAATACTGCAACTTAAACTTTCTCACAGTATCTAAAATACGTAATAAGGTATACAGGAGAGTATACAGAAAGTCAGTGAAAAATGCAGAACTATTTTCTTCTTCAACAATACGTTTTGATGTCAAACAACAATGTTTTTTTGGGGGCTGGGGTAAAGGGACAGTCAAATGTTGGAATCTAAGGTCTGTCTCAGGTATGTCACAGGTGTGTCTCAGGTCTGTCTCAGTTGTGTCTCAGTTGTGTCTTAGGTCTGTCTCAGTTGTGTCTCAGGTCTGTCTTAGTTGTGTCTCAGATCTGTCTCAGTGTGTGTCTCAGGTATGTCTCAGTTGTGTCTCAGGCCTGTCTCAGTTGTGTCTCAGGTTTGTCTCAGTTGTGCCTTGGGTATATCTGAGTGTGCGTCTCAGGTCTGTCTCAGAATATTTATGAAGAATCAAACACTTACCAAAGCAATTACTATCTTGACGTACATATCTCTTACAGGCAAGGCCAACTCTCCATTCCACTGATAGGATTGTTTTGATAATGACATCTTCAATTTCTACCATGATGGCTAAAGACAAAATTTGAACTAAGTTAGATACTGTATTCAATCTGAATGCGTGTCATCTTTCTACGTATTTACCATATACTAACAGTAAATCTACTACAGGTTCAGAAGCACTATTTGAACCAATACAAATTGATGCTATATAAATTAAGATGAAAACATGAACTGGTTTAAGTTCAAGTTGAGCAAAAGTTCATATTTTAAACTTTTAAGGAAAGATAGTAAAATATCTTTACCTGTAGGGTCTTTACCAATGGAACGTAAATGGCGGAGCAAAGCACCCAATGACCATTTGTTGCCAACATTTTCTATTGCTGGGTCAACATTCCTGCATTTAAACATAAATAAAACCTTAAGAATCTTCAGATAGTGGATTCCGGCCAAACTTTCACCCCTCTTCAAGGATGCTCATGTGTCAGGGAATGTGTCAGATGAAAAATTCCATTAAAAGAGTTAACCAGCCCAGCTTTGTGTGTGACCCGAAGGCAGCACATCTAGTTATGTGAGGGTGGTAGGCAAATATTGCAACCTCTACCAAGTGAATTTTGAGTATTCCTCTTTCTCTTTGTATTCAATAAGGTAGGTGGTAACATGATGTTAAAGTAAGAATGAATGGTAAGGATGGAATCAACTATACAACAGATGATCTCTTCATGGCATACTTACTTAATATAATCAGAATTGGTCATATTGATGCTGTAGTTGGTTAGGTGCATACATAGATTTTCATAAGTTCCACTATCCATATCATATTTGACAGTGGCAAACCTAGTTAATCCTTCTTTGTAGACATAGATGAGCAAGGGATCGAACGATGTAACTGCCACGTAGATGCGGAGGTCAAATTTGTAACCTGGTATAGCATTAATCACTTTAATTATATGATATTCTTCAAGATGAAATGATAAGAGCTATGAATTTAAAACAATTGATTTTTTAAAAGGCTGCACCTATTGGTACCCGGGTACCAGAATTGAGAGGTTGGGATTAAAAAACGATTTAAAATATTATTGTTAAGTTTGTAAGACAAAATGAGGTATCACATGAAAGATAATTGAATGGACTATATGTTTAATTCTTCAGTTTTACTAAAAATAAACTACCACAAATGACATCCGAATAACATTGAGTCTAATGTTACCCGGGTGTGAATGGCGGCGCTGCGTGTCTGGGTCCATTTTGACTAATGCTATTCGGATGTCATTTGTAGTAGTTTATTTTAGTTTAAATGAAGAATTAAGTTTACAAACGTATAGTACATTCAATTATCTTTCATTTGATACCTCATTTTGTCTTACAAACTTAACAATAATATTTTAAATCGCTTTTTAATCCCAACCTCTCAATTCTGGTACCCAGGTACCAATAGCCACTTCGTTTTTAAAATTGAAAATCTATTGACTTTTGCTAAATACCTAGTAGTATTTCTTGGCTGATGTCTAAATAAATACACTGATTTCTTGGCCGAAAATTTGTCATTAAATAGTACAATAAAAAAATGAAATTTTTAAGAATAATGTACAAGCTATAATACGTTGTTAAAAGTATTGAAGACTTTAAGTTTGGCTTAAAGTTAGCCCATTGTTACAACTCACCATTAAGGATAAGTGGATTAGGAATGTATTTGCATACAACATTTCTTTTTCCAGTTTCAGTTTTCTTCAAGGCTTGCCTTGGCTGTGAACATGAGTTTTTTTAAATGAATAATATTTTCCAGAGAACAACAAAGCTCAGATGAATCAACGTTTGAATCTTGTATACTGGCCATGAAGTCTGGGTAACAATATTAGTATCCATAGAGGCATTCAAAGTAAAAAGACTTTTGACACAGCAGAAAAATTAGAATAGATAGCATTTTGTTTGATTTGCAATAGGTAACTCTAGTACAATCCCAATACATTAGCCAGTATTATATCCCCATGGCCAGTGTTGTATAGCTAGTAAACATATCAAGAACCTTTCATACTTATGGTTTGCAAAGAATCGTCCTAATAGTTTTTACACTTGTCAAATTCCACAATTTCCAAATATTAATTAAGAATGTACAAAATATAAAAGAGGAAGAAAGAGCAAAATGATAAATAAATAAAGTGATTTGCTTCTTTACTCACTTTGGTAATGAGAGAAACTCCCCTACCTCGAGATAGACCAACGGGTTTGAGAATGAAAGGCCCGTTGTCTTGCTTAAAGTAAGCTGGAAATAGTGGATAAAGAATAATGCACATTATCTCATTATGTTGTGCATGCATCTTTAATCAGGGTTAACAGAAATCTACCCCCATAATCAACCTCTTTTGTTAAAACACTTTCTTTTAAGGTCCATACCTATGTATTACAAAACTGAACAGTACTAGCACTAATTTTAAAAAATTGGAATAGATGTTATTTCATGAAATTTCAACTCAATTTTCTGTAACTATTCTTATAACAAAGTAATTATGAATTATCACAAGTTGTTTTATAAACATTTTGACACAATGAAAGAAACAAGCAGTAACTGATAAACTCACAGCGAAAAGCTCTGTATTCATTAGGGAGCACAAAACTTTGTGGAACAAAATCAAAATGCTCCTTACCCTATAATAAAAAAAAAATTGTTGAAAGATATTCTTTGCATTATTACAATCAACCATTTTATTGAACTCTTGCTCAGTATGCACCTTTTTGTTGAGTATTTAAGCCTCCATTGGCCAATATGAGTTTTGCCTTTATTGCATAATGGCTTACACCATATACCATGCTTCTCATGAATCTCTCATTATGTTTTCATGAAACGGTGAAAAGGAAACAAAGGAAGAGAAAGTAAATCTCTGTATGATACAGAAAAAAAACATTATCTAGACTGTTGCATTGATGTTAAGGGGAACTGCTATTAAAATTTACAAATGTTTCATGACAGTCAACAATGACATGATTTTCTATTCTGGGCAAAAATAAATCTTTCTTTATCTATTTTCAAACCATAAAACCTATTATTTAAGTTTAATATCTCTTTTTAAGTGTTTATATTTAGTAAACAAGTTTTGTTTCCAATGGTTTGAAGAGAAATAGTAAATTTAAGAGAAGAAAGCAACCTAAGATACATACATACAATGTTTATAATAAGAGCAAAAAAACTGATAATACTGAAACATTACATAATAACAGTAAGTGTAAGTCTTGCACTTTGATCTTTTTTTTTTAAAACTAACATAATTTATTTTAAAAAAGGTAACATACTCTTTGTTTTCTTTCACCCCTTTTTTACTAAGATTAAAAGGCAATTTTGAGAAATCTTAGGAATAAGTTGTAGTTGAATGTGATTCTTTTCTAAGACTGTTACTTGTAACTATTGTTTAAATCAAGGTTTTTTGTTTTTTTTTACATATTCTAAAATTTCACCAAAAATTTTAGCTCTGTAGCAGTATGCCAATCAGAGATAAAAAGTTTTATTTTAAGTCCAAAAACAAAACATTAATTTAAAAGAAATTCATTAATAATGATTAGGATCTCAACAAAAACAAAAAAATGGCTATTTTATTCTTTTTGTTATTTATTTTTCAAGTTTGGTTGTGCAAATTTTTAAACTGCTAAATTACACACAAATTTTGTGCAACTTATATCCCCCTTAGATGTAACAAGCTTCACATCACATGTATGGCAACAAGTTAATTACCAACATCACATCTATTATGTTATTCACATGCAAAGCAAATTTTTTTAGCTGTCCAATTCAAAACTTACGTGCAGTTTCTGCATTTTGATGACATTCTTAAACAGTTTATCTTTTCTCGTCAGCTCTTTTGTTCTGTAAAATGTTCACATACCATATATATATATATAGCCTACATTACATTTAAGTGTGTTAATTAATATTTTTTAACTGTCATCTCCCCTCATAATATATCATTATTTTAATAGAATAACTCTTTTACAATTGCAGTTAGCTAAATATTAAAATAATTTTAAAATTAATACCTGTATAACAATTTTATAGCTTAGGAGTTTAGGAAAAGTTCAATTCAAGATATACTTTTAAGTCCCCATATTATTTATTTACTGAACACCAAAACCCCAGAGGAAAACGGCTCAAAGGCAGACTTAGGCTTGGATGCATGATGTGGAAAAAGATCTACAACAGCTGGGAATCCGAGCATGGAAAAGCATTAGGAAGCAATTAGTGAGGCAGGCCAAAGCCCTACATGGGCTGTAGCACCACAGGGATGGATGGACTGAACAAAATCTTTTTAAAGATATCTACTTACTGTGGAAAATGATTTATTGTTTGAAAATGTGCCATACTACGTATGTAATAAGGGCCGGGATGGTTTGCTGCCCAGTTCAAATTAAAGCATCTTGTGCTTCTGTGCGTCTAAACATATAAAAATAGCATAAGTCATGTGAGAAAAAAAAAATGAACAGTGGTGGCACATTTAAAAGAAAGAGCAAGTTTCAGATAACATTCTTACTGATAAAATTTTCAGCCCTCCAAATTAATACCAATTACAGTGCAGTGAACAATTAATTCTTATTTTTTATCTTTTAAATTTTTAACCTTTTGAAAAATAACTGATGGTTAGCGGTTCACCACTAGCATTGTGTTACAAAAGATTAAAGCTACTGAAATCATTAATGTTCAAAAACGGTTTGAACTGGCATAATATTCTTTTATGAACTGTTCATTAAATGAAATGGGAAGCCAAATTATCATGAGCTAGGAAAGTTTTGCACTTTTCATAAAATTTGCAAAAAATTACTTTTAATTCATTAAGTGAACATTTCTATCATTTTAGTTGGACATTGGATGAATTTTTATGCGAGTGATTTTTTTTTAAAAATATTTATTTGCTAGCCAGGTCTTTATGTCTAAACTGCTCTTCAGCCAAAATATAAGAGACTTGATCTAAATTTAGACTAAGCTGTTTTTATAATTTCATATATGATTTTCATGAAGTCAGTAACTATTTTACATATTCCCAATGTATGAGCATACTGAAGCTTAAATTGAAAATTGAAATTTTAAAAATATATTGATTTATTTGTGATTGTGAAAATGACATTGGAAAAACAAAAATATACCTCATAAAATCCATGGGCCATCAAAATGTCTCTCATGATTTGAGCATTGCCTGATACTTTACAAACCAGGCCAAAATCTACTACAGTTTCATTTTGAATGGCAGCAGATTAAAAAAAAATAACAATATATAGTTTATATATATATAAATATATATATATATATATATTATAGGAATGAAAATGAACAAGTTTTAAGGGTTTTTACAACACTATTCAAAATTTAGACAAATCTTTAGAATGCATAACATCATAATCATTTTGCTGACTTAATATGCAAACAATTAAGTTTCTATAACATTGCAATTTCCCCACCAAAATTCCTATTAATAAAAAAACTTTAATCTGAATTCAAACTCTCATTCCATTTCTAATGTTTTAAATTTCCTGTAATGGCTGTATTATCAATAAACAATATAAATAAACCATTTTATTGATAGAGTTATCAATGTTTAAATATGTTTGTTATAAACTTAACAAAAATTTAGCAATTAAAATTCTACAATGGGTCAGAAAATGTAAGGCAGAGTAAATTTTTTTTAAGATGTCACACTTACGCCCATTTTTTTTCAAATTTGTGTCCTCATTGAAGAAAGCTTGTGTATCAAATTCCAGAACAGGAAATCTTCTTTTCACACCATCCCATTGAAATTTATTGCATCTACCACTGCAAAAAATGCGTAAAGAACTTTATTTCTTTCTTTTATTTTTTTTAAAAATTATATAATTCTGCGGGTTAATATAAATAAATTGTGTATCATATTTAAATTGTTTGTTTCCACTATGTAAACATAGTATCTGGTGATGATGACAAATTGAGCCAAAATTACAGTGATATATATTATTTTTAAATATAAGGTTGGGTCTATGTTATCGTGTAAGTATGTGAAATACATTAGCCTTGCCATAGCTACCCAAAGCTTAAAGTGTTGAGGATGTAAGATGAAAGGTCTGATACTATTTTATTTACTATGTAAGCTTAAAAAGTGAAGGGATAGTAAGTAGCACAGTTAAATTCAAGAGACTCTAAATTCAAGGATAATTGAGGGGTTTTCGGCTTTCCAAATGATTAGAAGCATCAAATAATTTAGCCAGGACTTATACAGCTGGATCTATTAAACAATTTACCATAAGTAAATCATTGAAAAAATTTTAATTAAAAATGTATTTGTCATAATCTAACTAAAGAGTATCAACTTAAAATCAACTTTCCTTTAACAAGAATTCAATGTTAACATAACTCATAATGTATAAAAATAAAATATTTAAAGTGAACTAAAATAATTGAATTGAGAAATCTAATTAATGAATCTCTCGTGCGGAAATACTGATCTCCCATCGAGCGCCTCCCCAGGGGGCGGACAGGGGAAAGCCCACCAGATATGGAGGGTACCGGAGAAATAAAATACCTGGGGCGGACTAAAATCAGAACCCACAGCCTTGTAGGAAGTTGAGAGATCCACAAAGGCTAGGGCACCTTACCCAAAAACTAAGGCAGCAACATAGAGAGCTGTAAGGGGCAGCCCCCCAGACGGTTATGCACATGGTTGACAATTAATGTTACGAAAGCCAATCAACAGAATAAAACCCGGACTGATACCAATGGAAATCGACCTATACCTGGATATGGACATGATTTTTGGATTGCGACTTGTTAATGCCCGTTAGAGCATTAGCTTAGTACATTCAGACATCCTCAAAACAAAAGAATACACCATATTTTATAGTGGTAACATCACCAACACACTAGGAACAGGATTTGCAGTGAAAAAAGAAGCAGTCAGTGCAATCATAGGCTTCAAACCAGAAATGACAGATTGTATTATTTGCGTGTGCAAAGAAAAATGTTCAATATAACATTCATAAATTTACATGCTCCCACCGAAGATATGGAAGATCAGGACAAAGAATCCTTTTATGAGACACTGGAAAAGTTCTACGAAGAGGCACCAAACGTGATATTAAAAGATTGAAGACTTTAATGCAAAAATAGGAAAAGAAAAGGTGTTCATGCCAACCTATTAGCAAGGAAAGTCTGCATGAAGAATCCAATGACAATGGGATCCGACTAATAGACTTTGCTGTAGGAAACGGGATGTCAGTTAGCAGCACCAAGTCTCTGCACAAAAGCTACTTGGAATTCACCAGATGGAATCGCCCACAACCTAAAATTCTAATCAATCGGAGGCATTGATCAGATAAACTAGCTGTAAGAAGCTATGGAGGAGCAGATGCAGACTCTAGCTATCTACTTGTAAGGGTTAAATATAAGCAGAGAATAAGCACAATGGTCGTAATCAAAGAGAGAAACTATTCAATTAACAAAAGCATCACAGGAAAAAGGAAACGGGGAAAACAACATAAATGAACAGTGGAATGGGATAAAAAATGCTTTGAAAAGATCAGCCGAAAAAGTAGTAGGACTCCAGCTAACCAACAATAGAGTAGGCTGGTTTGACAATGAATGCAGAGAGACTGTCAAAGAAAGGAACAAAGCACAAATGATCATGTTACAAAGGGAAACCAGAAAGACAACACAAACATACAAGAAAGCCAGGAGGAAAGCCACAAAAATATGTAGGAAGAAAAGAGGGAATGGGGAAAAGATAAACTAAAAGAAATAGAAGATTTATCAAGAGAGGGAAACATCAGAGAAATGCACATGAAGATAAAATATGAAAAGAATCGATACCACGCCAGACCGCAAATGTGTGAGAGCCAGGATGGAGAATTAATCACGGCAAATATTAAAGTATTGGAGGAGTTGGCTGAATATTTTAGGACAAACTGAATGCAGACAATAGACAAGATGAAGATTACCAACCACCACAGGGAGGACCAAACGCTTTTATAAACTCCCCAACTCTAGTAGAATCTAAAGAAATAATTAATTATATGAAAATTCACAAAGCCCTGGATAAGACCTCATCACAGCAGAACTTATTAAATATCGAGGAAAAGAACTACACACTCAGATACATAAACTTATAACTAAAATTTGGCAAGAAGAGAAAATTCCAACAGAATGGGAAACAGCATTAATAACCCAAATACACAAGAAAGGCTCCAAACTTCAGTGTACAATGTACAGAGGAATCTCCCTATTAAATGTTTCTTACAAAATACTGACAAAGCTAATAGCCTAAAGACTGCAACCGTACACTGAAGCAATACTAAGTGATTACCAATGTGGATTCAGGCAAAACAGATCAACGTCTGATCAGATTTTCACAACTAGATGCCTATTAGAGAAATGCTATGAATATAATATACCAGTACATCAACTCTATGTGTACTATAAAATGGCCTATGACAGCATCAAAAGAAAATATCTATATGACACTCAGCAGGAGTTTGCCATACCCAACAAACTAAAAAGACTAATACATTAACACTGAACAACTCAAAAAGCAAAATCAAGGTTCCAGGAGAATATTCAAGGGAATTTCAGATTGGACAAGGCCTAAAACAGGGAGACTCACTGTCTTGTATGCTTTATAACCTAACATTAGAGAGAGTTATGAGAAACATACATATTGACACCAGAGGAACAATAACAGGATACTTTCTGAGGGAAACCTAAGACCCACAACCAATGGGCACTCTCTACAATCAACCCCTTCAGTTTCTTGCATATGCTGATGACATAGCACTGCTAGGGGAAAGTATTAAAGACATATCAAAATCCTTCATCGAATTAGAAGACGCTTAGAATACAAGCAGGGCTGGAAGTTAACAACCAAAAAAACAAAATACATGACTATGATAAGAGAAGAACAGACAGATGAAGCCATTAAAATTAGAAACCAGACTTTTGAAAAAGTTAATCAATTCAATACCTAGGATATTTATTAAATGAAGGAAACGAATTACTAACAGAAATATAAGAAAGAATAACAGGGTATACTTCAATTGTCAGAAAATACTCAAAAGTAAAAACATTTCAAGAGAAACAAAGAAAACTATTTATAAAACATAATCAGACCATATGCAAGTGAAACTAGGACCCTAACAAAAACGGCAGAAAACCTATTAAACACATAGGAGAGGAAAGTTCTCAGGAAAATATATGGCCCAACAAAGGATGAATATGGATGGAGAAAATGAACAAACCATGAAATGTACAGTCTATATAAGGATCCCACAGTTGTAGCAGAAATAAAAAGGGCAGGCTAAGCTGGGCAGGACACTTACAGAGAATACCAAATGACAGAGGAGTGAAGAGGGTGCATCACCAAAACCCCAGAGATAAATGGCTCAAATGTAGACCTAGGCTTAGATGGATGGATGATGTGGAAAAAGATCTACAACAACTAGGAATCCAAGCATGGAAAAGAAAAGCATTAGTTAGGTCTGAGTGGAAGGAAGTAGTGAGGCAGGCCAAAGCCTTTTTCCACCTAAATTAATACAAAACCAATTAGTTTGGATTCAATTTGGACAAAGGAATGTTGCCTGAACAGAAATTAGAATAAAAGTTTGTAAGACTTGTAAGAGAAGTATGTAAAATGTTTTCAAAATAAAATTTGTTCAAAGAATTTTTTTTTTTTTGAAAGTGTTTTTTTAAGGGAATGTGCATGTGAGGAATGGGGGAATGTAAACTTTTTTATGGCTTTTTTTTCCATTTTTTCTGTTCCAACAAACTTCCATTTGAACAGACAGAATAAACTTCTCTTAGACTTGGACCAAAATTTCTTCTTACAAATTGGTTTTGAACAAATTAATTTTATAATAATTTCCAGAGGACAAATTGAGCCTATCAATAAATAAATAAATGTCAAATAAATCAACATGTTAATATGAATATGATTGAGTAATATTAGTTATTAGTAATAAGTTATATATAAGAATATGAGTAATATGAGTATTAAATATCATCTTTCTGCAGTAATTTATTTAAATTTTTTTGAAATAATTAATTGAAATAATTATAATGAAAATGTATTTTAATGAGTTTATCGTCTCTAACCTAAATCAATATAAATATTCATATCAATTTCATACTTATTTTCAAAATAATCTTTCCCGTATTCACTTTCGTAATCACTGTCTTGATCACTGCTGAAACTTCTACTTGAATAGTCATCCTGGTCTTGATCGCTTTTCTCTGATGGAGTCATAGAACTATTACCACATGCATCCTTACTATATTTATTCCGACTTCGATTAAACAAGTCCATTTGTGCCTATCATTCGTTCTAAGATTCTGAAATAATTAGATGCCCTGATCAGTTTTACGAAACATGTATATCTTTATATAAAAATGCCATTGGGGCGATGAAAAATTTCACCGCCGGCAACTTCTTGCATATTGACCAATCAAATAATGCATTAGCCAGGGGACGCTACTGACATTAACTTTGTATATTAAATTGCAGAGGTTTTTTTTCTACGTGATTTCCGTTTGTTCTCCAAGAATCCTAGGCAAATCGCAAAATATTTATTTTAAGTCTGGAATTTTGTCCTTAGTTAATAGCAACAGTAAAAAAGGGCTAATGTGCTGTTGTGGTCCCCTTATTGGGAGTCACTTCCCTTTGTTTATGATAGATTTAGGGTTCGGGTTAGGGTGAGCGACAGAGGGACCAGTAGCGTGCAATAACCTAAAAAAGAATAATCATCCAAGTTTTGCAGCCGATTTTCCACTATTTAATTTAAATGAAAAACATGCGCTAAGGCAGTGGTTCTCAACCTTCCTAATGCCGCGACCACTTAATGCAGTTCCTCGTGTTGTGGCGACCCCACCACAAAATTATTTTCGATGCTACTTCATAACTGTAGAGTACATGCATTTTCCGATGTTCTTATGCGACCCCTGAGGAATGATGGTTCGACCCCCAAAGGGGTCACGACTCAAAGGTTGAGAACCGCTGCGCTTAGGGGTCGTTATTTAATTACGTCAACAATTTTTCCACAAGTTTTGTTTTTGACACCCCCTCCCAGTGGCGTAGTGAGGGGGGGCAAGGGGGGTATCATGCCCCGGGCGCTACTCACAAAGGGGCGCCAAATGGTATATTCTACATATAATATTGTATGGTTTTCGAATGGGGGGGCGCTAAAAAGGTATTGTGTCCCGGGCACGAGTTAAGCTCGCTACGCCACTGCCCCCTCCCCGCTTGTCAACAACTGTCAAACTTTCAATGACCTCCCTATTTAATTATGTCAACATTTTATAACCCCCCACTCCCCCCCCCCCTCAAAAAAAATAATTATAATATAAAAAATTTATAAATAATAAATACGTTTGCATTTGTGTTGATGTATTTTTAATAGCACAAAATTGTAGGAAAAACATTTTATTACATCTTTAGCTTGTTAATCAACAAGTTAGAAAGCTTTTACACTTAAATTTTATAATGCAGAATCAATTAAAAGTTTGTTTATAACTAAATATCATTGTTTGTGAAAGTATAAATATGATAATTGTCAGTATAGATGACAATTATAGTATAGTTTCTAGTAGCTATTATCTTCCCATGGAGTAGCCAGGTGCTGCTCTATCGTAACAAATATAGCACCAGGGACATCACTTGGGTAGGGCAGGGGTTTTTGCTGGTTTTATTTAAATTGCCATGTACTGTAGCGACTCCAGTAATAAACAACTTAACAAGCCGAACAATTTTGGTCTTGCACCCCCCCCCCAACCTTCCCCTGAAAAATACTGAAATGAAGCCCCTGATGGGCATAGTCTATACAGTGGCGTAGTGAGGGGGGTAGGGGGGCATCATGCCCCGGGCGCTACCCACAAAGGGGCGCCAAATGGTATATTTTACTATGATATTGTATGGTTTTCGAATAGGGGGGCGCTAAAAAGGTATTGGGGGCGCTAAAAAGGTATTGTGCCCCGGGCGTGAGTTAAGCTCGCTACGCCACTGAGTCTATAGTAGCTGATTTATCATTTTCATCCTCCGGAACCGATATACCAGACAAGTCAACATCATCCATATCTAACCATTCAGCACTTAAAATAGAAGTATTGTCTGTGTGAGTAATAGTTGCCATAAGCTCTCTCTGTCTTTGAGTTGGCATAGTTGTTATTGAACACCGATGAGTTGGGTTTTTTTTTAATTGAACACCGTGTACAATGATGTGTTAATCATTCTAGGGAGCAGATTTAGAGAAAAATGACAGGTGAAGAGATGCCAACTTTTGACTTCTCTTGCACTAACAAACTGTGCTAACATTCTGACCAGCCATCTGCAGTGCACAGACAGAAACACATTAAATAAATCTTATATTTCTAAAAGCCTAAACATATATGACTATTTACACTCATTAAATTGTTTAAAATGATGTAAGAACCAGGCAATTTTTAAGATTAAAATTTTAATAGAAAAAACATGATCTAAAACCTAATCTAAACACCCCCCCTCTCTCCCTTGTCAACAACTGACAAACATTTCCAAACCCCCTCCCCCCTATTTGGTTGACGTAACAATGGATGCCCCCTAAGCACGTTTATTTCTTCATGTAACCTCTTGTCATAGTAAGAGTAGTGGTGGAATGGTGGAGAGGGAGGTAGGAGACAGAATCAGATCATTTGACGTCATCAGCGCTATGCAGCCTCTATTTAACATTATATTCCATTGTCAACAAGGAATAATAAACAATGTATGGATTTTTGCCTTTCAGTCATATGCACATCATGCGATTACTTGTCATAGAACGTTATGTCACTTATTACTTATGTGTAATCAAATCGTCCATTTTTGGTATGATGCTTGAAACATAAAACAAAATAATAACACTTCCCTTTTTTCTTTTTAACTTTAATTATTACTTTATTTCAAGTGAATTTACTTTAAAGCAGGGGCGTCACTTCAGGTTTTTTCAGGTGAGGGGGGGGGGGGGACCAAAACTTAGTCGGCTTATTAAATTGTTTATTGCTGAAGGCGCCACAGTAAAAGCAATTTAAATAAAATCTGCAAATTCAGGGGGGGGGGGGGGGGGGGCAGTGGCTTATGCCACACGCTGCCCTACCCAAAGTCCCTCTTTCTAATTTTTTCCCTTGTTTGGCTCAAACGTCCGTGCTATTTTTCAGCTTCTTCTTTCCATGGGAGGCGCCGTTCTGTCCATGGGAGGCACCGTTCTGTCCATGGGAGGCGCCGTTCTGTCCCTGGGAGGCGCCGTTCTGTCCCTGGGAGGCGCCGTTCTGTCCATGGGAGGCACCGTTCTGTCCATGTGAGGCGCCGTTCTGTAACTGGGAGGCACCGTTCTGTCACTGAGAGGCACCGTTCTGTCCCTGGGAGGCGCCGTTCTGTAACTGGGAGGCGCCGTTCTGTCCCTGGGAGGCGCCGTTCTGTCGATGGGAGGCGCCGTTCTGTCCCTGGGAGGCGCCATTCTTTCCCTGGGAGGCGCCGTTCTGTCCCTGGGAGGCGCCGTTCTGTCCCTGTGAGGCGCCGTTCTGTCACTGGGAGGCGCCGTTCTGTCACTGGGAGGCGCCGTTCTGTCCCTGGGAGGCGCCGTTCTGTCCCTGGGAGGCTCCGTTCTGTCCCTGGGAGGCGCCGTTCTGTCCATGGTAGGCGCCGTTCTGTCCCTGGGAGGCGCCGTTCTGTCACTGGGAGGCGCCGTTCTGTCACTGGGAGGCGCCGTTCTGTCTATGGGAGGCGCCGTGGCGGAGGGACGGTTGGCCTTCTGGGAGCCAACATTCTACTAATCACTCACTAGTAAAGTCGTCTGCCGCAGTATAATATAATGAATATACGACAGTGAGATATGACTGAGTACTTGAGAGCAAGGTGCAACATAAGGCGATTGAGGCAATGATATCAGAGCAGAAATCAGGGATTTTGAATTTTATGTTGGGGATCGATTGTAGTTTGAGGATGGATTTAGCACTGTTAATAACAGCTCTGTGTTACTCACCATTTTATTCTCTCCCAAAAACTGCATGAAAAATCACACCAAAATGTTAAAACACTTTTGTGTGCATGCAAGCTGAGACCTAGGCAAACTCATCCAATTAATGAAGTACTCATTTGGTCACAGAAACCTTGGGCGCTGTGTACCTTTCTCTCGGTGGAGGGGTTTAAAAAGTCCTCAACCAGAATAATTTTGATTATTTCAAAATCAAGCGGTGCGTTTAGGAGTATACTTGAATTCAATTTTTTTAATGGACTTTTCGATCGTAAATTTTTAAGGGTATATGGGAGACATTATGGCGCCCAGTGCCATACATTAACTGAATTAGCCCTAACAACGATCAGGGAAGTATCTTACTCTGCCCTTGCCCAACATGAACTAAATTAATTCCAGCTGTGTCGCACTTGAGTGTATGCTTTTGCCCTAGCTTCTTCTCTCCCCTTAAGTCTTTATAGACCCTAGAAATTTTTTGATAAATTCAAAATACAAGAATGCATTTTAGCACATTTTAGCACATTTTAGCACATGCATGAATTTAGTTTTGAAACATTCGACACTTAATTGGAGAGCAACGGAAGATATGCTAGTTAAACAATTGAAGACCTTAGTGCTAAAAGTACTTAAGTCACATTTTTGTCAAAATCAATCTAAACTGTGACCTTTTCTTATCCGGTTCAGCCACGTGTACTGCATTAATTTGAACACATTAATATGTGCCTAAGTCCCTTAAATAAACAAGACAAAATATGAAAATGATCACATTTTATAGACGAAAAGAATATTTGAACTTGATTATTTCAAAATGTGCATAATGTGACTTAAGTACTTTTAGCACTAAGGTCTTCAATTTAAGCATCACTTAAACTTAGAACTATCGTGTGAGCCCAGCAACCTCTGTATGCACCTCGTTAAATTCTTACTTTAAATAATCTGTATCAAAGTTTTCATTGTTTTCCAACTTACTACATGGAATAGAGTACATTTAAAATGATGCTAAGCGCTATATTTTTTAAAGCATAATGCAGACATGTTTACTCTTACGATTTTGGCGTACAATGTACGATTTTTGGGGTGTATACATTATACTACATTATATATACTGTATGTTTATTTTTTTTCTATTAAGATAATGTATTGAACGATTTTGTGATGATTGTGTACGATTTTTAAGAGTTTGAGGGTAAACAGGTCTGATAATGCCATCATACAATTAATAATTAACACTATCCCTACTTCAAAAGTCATG
Source organism: Omphiscola glabra (assembly GCA_964017045.1). Lineage (NCBI taxonomy): Eukaryota > Metazoa > Mollusca > Gastropoda > Lymnaeidae > Omphiscola > Omphiscola glabra. The sequence continues at coordinate 23,054,181 of OZ024794.1, read as the reverse complement.
CTTTTATAATGAAATATAATTCGAAAATAGATTGCACATGTTTGATACTTAGAAAGGACTATTATTAAAAGTGTAGTCCTTCATATTGGTGTAAAGTTGTTCTAAAACAGTGTTATTAAATTCTTTAAACTTTTGAAGTTGCAAAAATATATCAACAAAAATACCGATATATGCGAAAAACGTGAATTTCGGCTTAAAATCAGAAGTGGCTAGTAAGATATTCATAATGTTAGAGTGTAAGCCTCTTATAAGATTATCCTTAAATATATCCTAAGGAACATCAAATATATTTGGCGTAGCGATATGTCATAGGTTCCACTAATTGTAATCGGTTAAAGACACCAGTTAATATTCTTTTTTTTTTTTTTATCTTTTATAAAAAGGACAACTTAATCATTATTAATTTGAAAAATATAGTTTCGTTTTACTGTGCATATTTTTCTCGATGGAGGGGAGGGGCACGTGAATTGCTCAGGGAGGAGATCTCTCCCCCCCCCCCCCCCCCCCCCGAGATATGCCTAAAAGAGCCACTGATTTTGAGTGTAAACCCATTTTAAAGACATTATCCCTTGAATCAGCTGATGGTATTTTACCCTTTTCGACCTTAACTTTATTCCCTTTTATTTTGGTGACTCTGGAAAACGTCTGGAACTAAAATACATCAACACACTTTAATCGAACTGGTTGGATAGAAGAACTTTATTCAACAGATATAAAAACAGATTGTGACCCGATTACATAGCTTTCAACACAACACCAATAGCACCAGGCCGGTTCTATTTCGTTAAAAATAGATTCATTTACATGTATGTTGACCTTACTGAAGCATGATCAAAGGAGGTCGTCCTAGTGCAGCGGTTCTCAACCTGTGGGGCGCAACCCATTTGGGGGTCGAACCACCCTTTGCCAGGGGTCGCCGAAGACAATTGGAAAACACATGTCCTCTACAGTTACGAAGTAGCAACGAAAATAATTTTGTGTTTGGGGGTCTCCACAACACGAGGAACTGCACTAAAGGGTCGCGGCCTTAGGAAGTTTGAGAACCATTGTCCTAGTGGTTCCCCGGCGACATAAATTGAAATTTCATTTTAAACTTTCCTATTACTTCTAGTTCAGTGCTCTCTATGGTGGAACCTCTTTTTCCGAAACCCTTTAGTAAGCCATGTCCGCCAGGTCCAGTTAAAATTGAAGAATATTATAGATTTAAACCAAACTTGCCTAGTTTTAAGAGTGATGCTTCACAACTCAGTGACTAAAAAAAAAGAAAAAATTGAAATGATGAAACCTAGTTAATCTATTTCATACAACTCACTGTTGTATAGTCTTGTAAAGTAAGAGTGGATATATTGAAAGACAGATGCAAAAAAACATTAGATGTAGTAACAATTTTCAAAGCGTCAGTGAACCAATCAGCTTGCAGCATCCATCCTCGTCAACGAAGTAAAGGCAAGAGAATCACATCATTCGAAAATGATCGATACATTGATCGTGGGCCCTTACTATATAGAAGAAGAAGGAATGCTTAGCGGGGGAAGAAGATATATTTTTAAAAATTGACTTCATCTGCAACCCTAAAGTTAGTTGGACCTACAGATTTAAGTTGATGGATTAACACATGGTAACTTGCAAGAAAACCAATTAACGGAAGAATGTAAATCAGCTACGTGTATCGTATCAGTTAGTTCTCATTGATTCACTCAATGGTTTTCATAAAAGTTCATAACACGAAAATTGTAATTGTGTTTCTCAGAAACAAACAAAAGTAGAATTTCTTGAATAAAGTCGTTTTTCTTCTTAACCACATCAATTTGAAATTTTTTGAAATTTTTAAATAATGGAAGGCTATGAACTGCATGCTGGCGTCCATTTTCACATAAATTCATTTAAACAGAAGAGGGATATCTGCTCCGAAACAAAAGCCAAGCCGTATCATTGCACATTGAAAGCTACACAATACTATATCCGCTAACTTTATAGAGTGTACTGCAGCAGGGATGAGTACTTGGTTTCTTCGTCTTCACTAAAATTAGCATTGAGCACGGCGTGAAGTCCTTTACCTTTGTACTTTTCTATCCCACTGACGCGGCCAGTCCAGATACCGTTGTCACCTGGTTCCAGATGTGTCCACTCGTCACCGGTAGTAACGGCTACAGCGTGGGCTTGGGGGACAACCACACGAAACATGACGTCGCCCTTCACGTGATCCCCAGCGAGTGAGAACGGTTCAAGAAGCACGCATCCGTCTCTCCATTGGGCAAACTGTTTGGGGAATAAGCGCGATTTCCGAGGAGTTCCGGTGCAATGAATGAGATAGTTGAAAACTCCCGGCAGCTGTTTGTTGTTGTCGGATGACGGAAGTGCGTAAACCTGGAGCCTGTGGTAGCCGGTCTTGTCCAGACTGATCAGAAGGTTGATATCATCCCCACGGGTTTGAATGAAGACACGCTCCTGGGATTCAGCACCCGTGACCTCGCTGACCACCTTGCTGGTGATTTTGACCGGCTGGCTGGCTTTCAGCTTGATGACGAATTCGTTTTCGCTCGTTTCGAACTCTGGCGCGGGGTGGGTCTTCGTGGACAACCCGATTTCTTTGAAGAGGGGCTGGGCTCCAAGGTAGCCATTTTGTAACGTGGGACGCTCAGTCATCGCTGAATTTAAAACTTGACGTGAACGTGATTTATTTATTTTTTAAATTACAAATACATCTAGTATGAGTCTTACCGAAGAAATTAAGAAATTTGTTTTCGGTAGGCTTCGATAGGAGATAGCCACATTAGACTTTGTAATTTGTTGAAATTGTGTGTCATTGAATGTTACCAGAATGCACAACAATGCTAGGTTGACTTGATATTTGTTACTAAAATGTGTTATCCAGGAAGTAGTAGAAATATTCTCATCCGCTGAACACCGCTACCGTTTCCTGTGTAAACCAACGTCAGTGCTGGTAGGAAATATCCTGATTTCAACTCCACCTGTGATGAAATAGACATCTGGCCTCCAGACCGATCGTGGTATAGTTGTAGGTAACGGCGGGACTTAAAAAGCGTGTTTCCAACAGTCACTGTGCAGATATTCCACACTAGAAACAGACTGAAGTAAATAGCAAACAAGTCAAACCAGACGGCAAGCACTCCCTCCCAGGAGTTACGTCACCTAGCAGCAGGACCGCGAGCACCCACCGTACGTCAGCTGAGATATGTTGAGAATCTGCCTGGTAGGTGAACTGAAAGAAGATAGAAATAACAAGGGTTGGTTAATAACATCCAGGTAGAAATAACAACGGTTAGTTAATAACATCCAGGTGGGGGGAAGCTCTTCCACTTTGGCAGTTTATTTATGTGGCTTGAGATGCGAAAGCTCTTCACGGGAGATTGAGATCATCGTGATCAATTTAAGGAAATATCTCTTTTGGACTGTCATAAAAAGAAGATAATATGTATTAATGGTTACGGTAGATTGCTCGCATATTCAGTTTAGACATGGATTGAGGAGTCATTAAACATTCTAAGGCTAACGGTTGTTTTGCAAATAGTTTAATATACTGTGCACACATTTTAAAAACTTGCACAAAGGACATATTATTATGGTACTTAGCTCTGACTCGAATTTTATTTCTTATAACTTGGATTCGATTATTCCGTTAAAAGCCTAAAGCACACATGACTATGGTCAAGCAAGACATTCTATAATATATTATGGTAGACGGCCTATCCTATAATTTTGTTAAAGGTTATTTTCTACTGTTATAGGTAGGGGGCAGTCTGTCAGAAGAAGCAAAATACATTATAGTTGGTAAAATTGGTGTGCAGTGGCGTAGCTAGATTTAGTGCTGCCTGTGGTGGGCCAAGAAAATTACCCCCCCCCCCCAAATCCTAACCTTTCACCTAAAAAAAAAACTGGGGTGGGCCGAAATTGCCACCCTACGTATAAAGAAAACCAGTGCATCGTGGGACGGACCTTCCGCTCCGCACCTCCTTCCTACACTACTGGGGGTGACATTTTCAGTCCACCCCAACAAATAGAACATTTTTTATAATAGAAAAAGATAGCAAGGCACCAAAACAGTAGGCCTACATCCTACCTGCCGGCATTGAAGCAGTAGGCCTACATCCTACCTACCGGCATTGGAACAGTAGGCCTACATCCTACCTGCCAGGCTTGAAACAGTAGGCCTACATCCTACCTGCCAGGCTTGAAACAGTAGGCCTACATCCTACCTGCCAGCGTTGAAACAGTAGGCCTACATCCTACCTGCCAGACTTGAAACAGTAGGCATACATCCTACCTGCCAGGCATTGAACCAGTAGGCCTACATCCTACCTGCCAGGCTTGAAACAGTAGGCCTACATCCTACCTGCCAGGCTTGAAACAGTAGGCCTACATCCTACCTGCCGACATTGAACCAGTAGACCTACATCCTACCTGCCAGGCTTGAAACAGTAGGCCTACACCCTACCTTCCGGCCTTTAAACAGTAGGCCTACATACTACCTGCCGGCATTGAAACAGTAGACCTACCTGCCGGCATTGAACCAGTAGATCTACATCCTACCTGCCAGGCTTGAAACAGTAGGCCTACACCCTACCTTCCGGCCTTTAAACAGTAGGCCTACATCCCACCTGCCAGGCTTGAAACAGTAGGCCTACATCCTACCTGCCTGCCTTGAAATAGTAGGCCTATAGACATTCCTACATCCTACCTGCCAGCATTGAAACAGTAGGCCTACAGACAGTCCTACATCCTACCTGCCAGCATTGAAACAGTAGACCTACAGACAATCCTACATTTTACCTGCCAGCATTGAAACAGTAGTCCTACATCCTACCTGACAGCATTGAAACAGTAGGCCTACATCCTACCTGCCAGGCTTGGAACAGTAGTCCTACATCCTACCTGCCAGTCTTGAAACAGTAGTCCTACATCCTACCTGCTGGCATTGAAACAGTAGGCCTACATCCTAACTGCCGGCATTGAAACAGTAGGCCTACATCCTACCTGCCAGGCTTGAACAAGTAGGCCTACATCCTACCTGTCAGGCTTGAAACAGTAGGCCTACATCCTACCTGCCAGGCTTGAAACAGTAGGCCTACATCCTACCTGCCAGACTTGAAACAGTAGGCCTACATCCTACCTGCCAGGCTTGAAACAGTAGGCCTATAGACATTCCTACATCTTACCTGCCAGGCTTGAAACAGTAGGACTACAGACAGTCCTACATCTTACCTGCCAGCATTGAAACAGTAGGCCTACAGATAGTCCTACATCCTACCTTCCGGCCTTGAAACAGTAGGCCTACAGACAGTCCTACATCCTACCTGCCGGCATTGAAACAGTAGGCCTACAGACAGTCCCAAATCCTACCTTCGGCCTTGAAACAGTAGGCCTACAGACAGCCCTTCATCCTACCTGCCGGCCTTTAAACAATAGGCCTACAGAAATTCCTACATCCTACTTTCCGGCCTTTAAACAATAGGCCTACATCCTACCTTCCGGCCTTTAAACAATAGGCCTACAGACAGTCCTACATCCTACCTTCCGGCCTTTAAACAACAGTCCTACACCCTACCTGCCGGCCTTTAAACAATAGTCCTACACCCTACCTTCCGGCCTTTAAACAATACGCCTACACCCTACCTTCCTGCCTTTAAACAATAGTCCTACACCCTAACTTCCGGCCTTTAAACAATAGACCTATAGACAGTCCTACACCCTACCTGCCGGCCTTTAAACAATAGTCCTACACCCTACCTGCCGGCCTTTAAACAATAGTCCTACACCCTACCTGCCGGCTTTTAAAAAATAGTCCTACACCATACATGCCGACCGTTAAACAATAGTCCTACAGACAGTCCTACACCCTACCCATGACTCTCTGTTGATTAATATAATAGTCACCTCCTCCTAAAGAAAAACAAATTACCTGAGTTCACACGTCACGCATGACATCCCCCTTTTTTTACCCAGTACTATGAATATAATGTGTATTTGGAAGGAGCGTGATTTCGAAAAGGAAGCAGGACACACCAGAAGCAAATAATATATATCAGATTGTTTAGCCTTACAATTGCAAGGGTATGTAATTACATACATATAAACATTTGCAAGGGGATTTAATTTTATACATATACACAATATTTGAAAGGGGATGTTAATTACATACATATAAATTTAAAAAATAAGTTAGCTTTGGAGTTTATAAATACAATTAAAAACAAAAAGCTCTTAACTATTCAACGTAATCAAAGAAATATCAATTATTTTTTTCAAGTGATGATTCTTTTCTTCTGAACTAGTTTCATGAACTTGGAAAGAACTCAGAACTCGTATGTAGCATCAAACATTTTACTAATAGTAATAGTACAGCAATATAGCTTATCGTAAGATTCAGACACATCCCAACGAACATGAATTTAAAGTAACGCACTGGCACAAAGCCACACTGACACCAGGAATAATTCAGACATCCACATATCCCATTTTCTTTATCAACGCGAGTACCTCTGCAGAGTCATGTCTCCATGCCCCAGCAAGCTGCGACTAATGATTCCAATTTACGAGAAATCCTCTTCATGTGATGTACCCCCTCTCCTGACTACGTCACATCCCACAGAGTACACCATTCATAACTCTACTGTATTAAAACGATCCGAGCTCCCTTAATCAGCCCGTGTGACGTGTTTCCGTCTCTCTCTCTCTCTCTCTCTCTCTTCGCCCCTCTATTTTAAAATACATTCTATTTTTGAAGTTAGCCATGCCACATTAGATTTCTCTCGACGGTTTATTTTTTAAAAAGAATGTATGCTGGGGGGGGGGGGGGAGAGAGACCCAACATGAAACCCTGCAAAGTGTACCGCACAGAACGGGTGCTGATGAGTACACATCTCCCACGAGAAATTCCTACCGTGAGCTTTGTAAGAATACCTCGTAAGATTGGAGACATTTTTTTTTTTTACGTTTCCTTTCTTCATAGACAACGTGCTACTCTCGGAACCAACTTCACAAAACCAAGAGTAGATAAAGAGTGCTTTAGGAAACTGGAAAGGCTGCGACTATTCGTACCAGAAGTGAGCGGTTGTGATTTAAAAACTATTTAAATTATGGGTCTAATGGGACCCGGGTCCGAATGGCGGAGCTGCGTGTCCGGGTCCATTTTGACTAAATGCTATTCGGATGTCATTTGTGGTCGTTTATTTTAGTTAAACAAACGTATAGTCCACTCATTTATCTTTCATTTGATACCTCATTTTGTCTTACAAACCCAGCAATGATATTTTAAATGTTTTTTTTTTTAATCCCAATCTCTCACTTCTGGTACCCGGGTACGAATAGCCACTTCGAACTGGAAATTGCTTGGGCCGGATGTCTGTGCAATCACAGACATAATCCCAAGAATTTAGACACATCGTCTGTCACATTTGGGATATATCCCCAGAGAGATGGTAGAATCTGTTACATTTGGGATATATCCCCAAAGAGATGGTAGAATCTGTCACATTTGGGATATATCTCCAAAGAGACGGTAGAATATGTCATACTTGGCGTCCACTTAAATTCCTTTCACTTTTACTTTACTACAATTTGAACTCAGATGTATTTACATTTAGTTAACATGCCCAGGAAATCAGCGAAATGAAAATCAAAGGAAATACTGTCTGATCAGTTTTATAAGATCGTTAAACCAATTAGACACACTCGTAATTTATACAAGGGATACGAGCAGACAATATTAGATCTCTTTGTTAATGAAGCCGTTCATAATGTATCTCATTTACTATAGTTAGTCAACAAGAAATGTGGTATTTAATCGATCTATGTTGGGGAGTTGCTATAGGGATCAAATATTGTACGTTTCATGGTAAACCCGAGTAGTTAGTTTTACATAAATGAGTATACAGCCTCGCCCCATTTTTAAATGAAAATGTGTACTACACTACATTTATACATTTTATGGCACAAACACGCCCCATGTGGAAAAAATAAATTAGCCTCAAATTTCGGGATCTGCAGAGACAGAACCGGAGTAAGATTAAATTCATCAATGTTAGAGTTGAAAGGTCATCAACAAATATCAGTGATGAGATAGGTCATCAACAAATAACAGTGGTGAGATAGGTAATAAACATATATCAGTGGTGATAGGCCAGCGGCTCTCAACTTGTGGGTCGCGATCCCTTTGGGGGTCGCCTAAGTCCTTCTGAAAACACATATACTCTACAGTTATGAAGTAGAAACACAAATAATTTTGTGGCTGGGGGTCGCCACAACATGAGCAACTGTATTAAAGGGTCGCGGCATTAGGAAGGTTGAGAACCACTGTGATAGGCCATCAACAAATATCAATGATGAGATAGGTCATCAACAAATATCAGTGGTGATAGGTCATCAACAAATATCGGTGGTGATTAAAACCAGATTAATCTTTGTGGAAGTTGCACTAGGCCTACTCAAAAGTTTTGAAACTAGTAGGCCTGCTAAACCATTTAAGACAGGGGTCATCAAATTTTTCAAACATGAGGCCGGTTCACTGCCCACCCCCTAGACATTGCTGGGGGCCGGACTATAGTTTAAAAAATATGAGTGAATTCCGATTTTAACTGCACGTACATTGTTGATAGCACAGACATTGTTGATAGCACAGACATTGTTGATAGCACATACATTGTTGATAGCACAGACATTGTTGATAGACAGACATTGTTGATAGCACATACATTGTTGTAAAATTGAGGTTAGTCCTACACTTCTAATTAGTGTTGTTACCTCACAGAACTCTGCTCTGTTTCCAGATGTAGCGTAATTGTTGGTGGGCGAGCCTGCTTGGCATTATGGTGATGATTCACGTGTTAATGTGACGTCAAAAGTATAGAAGCTGGTATGGGTGATACTTCAACTGGGTGCAAACGAGAAAATATTTAGGTGTACAGTTAATCCGATGCTTAAATAAAAGAAACCATAGTAAGACCTCATAAAACTGACCCGATGAGGAAGGATATGTCCTGACTGCTGTGGAAGGACATGTCCTGACTGCTGTGGAAGGATATGTCCTGGCCACTGTGGAAGGAAAAGTCATGGCCACTGCGGAAGAAAATGCCCTGGATAATGTGGAAGAATATGTCATGGTCGCAGTTGAAGGATATGTTTTGACCGTTGTTGAAAGATTTTCTCTGGCCACTGACAAAGACTATGTCCTAGTCCTCTATTATGTACTCTGTGAACTGCAACAGTCGGTTCCAGAACCTGCATTATGCTCTACATCAGGAGTTGGCAACCTTTTGGTATTAGCGTGCCAAAGTAAGTCTTCTGATGCAGTCAGCGTGTCAAAGTAGGTCATCTAATTCATTCAGTGAGCCAAAGTAGGTCCTCTAATTCATTCAGCGTGTTAAAGTACGTCTTCTAATTCATTCAATGAGCCAAAGTAAGTCTTCTGATTCATTCAGCGAGCAAAAGTAGGTCCTTTAATTCATTCAGCGTGTTAATGTAAGTCTTCTAATTCATTCAGCGAACAAAAGTAGGTCTTTTAATGCATTCAGCGTGCCAATATCTTATAAGTCTACAGTTTAAGACATTTTTAATTTACCATTATTACTTGGCCTTCCCTTTACGTTCCAACTCTTATAAATTAAATGCATTGACATTATTTTATTTTTTCCCTTTAATATGTCAATCTGACATTTGAGATGACGGTGCTGACAAAGGGATGATTGACCTTAAAGCAATCCCAGCCGGAAAGGGTAGGCGTGAGGGCGAGGCTATACATATACATTAATCCTAACAGTGCTAAAGTAAGACTTATCCAAGTTTTACATGCTCTTTTTATTTCTAGATCTGAATGATGTAACTAGGATTGTGGGCTTTATATTGTACATTGGTGTCAGAAGATACCGTCTTACCAGTGGCGTAGCGAGCTTAACTCGCGCCCGGGGCATGATACCCCCCTTGCCCCCCCTCACTACGCCACTGGGTCTTACCAAACATTACATAGCGCCGTAGGCTGGTCAAATTTTTAAAATGTTTACCAGCCACCAAAATCCACCCTCACCCCCCCCCCCCATAATCCCTGCCACAACTTCTAGAGTGGTGGCCGCCATTTTTGTGTGGATCTTCCCTTGTTTCCAAGAAAATGCAACAATAAACACGTGGCAATAAGCTGTCGACCTTCAACTTGGTATTTTGGTTTTGTTTTATAAAAGAATTTATTAATGTTATTTTCAACAAATAATTTAAAATGATGTTATCATGCTTTAAGTATAAAGAAATAGATTCTCCGTTTAAATAGCATAGACTGATATGATACAGAATTATTTAGCGGTGTATTATATATGGATTTCTTTTATAAAAACGACGCATAGTCTCTTGTGAATGAATTAGCCCGGAGCTAGAGATTGTTGACTTAGCACAAAGCTCAAAATCCAATGGTAATCCAAAATAAACAGCCAAAAATTGGGATGTGAGATCCCCTTTCTCACCCCCAGACTCCCACCCCCCACCACCACCACCAAAACGAGCTCTTACCTGGTCCTACATTTGCTCAGGTGTATACAAGTACAGCCTCCTCACCCGAGTTCATAGGTCGACATTCCCTGCCAACTATTGTGCGAATTCTCTACTCCGGTGTTTCACAAATCCACTCTGGCCCTTCCACCCTTCATTTTTTTCCAGACCCCCACCCCACATATACACTCACATTTTTTCACTTACAAATAATTCTTAAAACCATCACATCATCCACACAAAAAAACAAAGTACAGCCCAAACGTCATTGTCAGGACCGGGAAGCAGCAGTCATTTGAGGTCCTCACATCCCCAGTTGTCGACCCAAACAAATGTACAGCCCAGTTTAAGCACAGTTTGAGAGCCTGGTAATAGATTTTAAAGATGTCAGTTTTACAGCAGCACAGTTTGATGCACTCTATGCTTGGAGGCGTTTAGCGCTGCACACATGTCATCATCGCACACATGTCATCATCGCACACATGTCATCATCGAACACATGTCATCATCGCACACATGTCATCATCGCACACATGTCATCATCGCACACATGTCATCATCGCACACATGTCATCATCGAACACATGTCATCATCGCACACATGTCATCATCTCGTGGCACACCAGTGTGCCGCAGCGCACTTATCGCGGAGCACTTTACCCAGGGCTAGTCACAATTATTGTCATTTTTCTACTCCAAGGGTGTGAAAACAAAATATTATGTACGTCCTAATGTGACTAATTGGCTAATGAAAGGTAGGTAAAAATCTAATGCTAAAAAAGGGTGTAATCAAGTCTATGGCAGGTGAAAGAATGATACAAATCTAAGACTAATGAAGGTTGGATACAAATCTAAGGCTAATGAAGGGTGGATACAAATCTAAGACTAATGAAGGGTGGATAAAAATATAAGGCTAATGAAGGGTGGATACCAAATCTAAAGCTAATGAAGGGTGGATACAAATCTAAGGCTATTTAAGGGTGGATACCAAATCTAAGGCTAATGAAGGGTGGATAAAAATCTAAGGCTAATGAAGGGTGGATACAAATCTAAGGCTAATGAAGGGTGGATAAAAATCTAAGGCTAATGAAGGGTGGATACAAATTTACGGCTAATGAAGGGTGGATACAAATCTAAGGCTAATGAAAGGTGGATACTTGACAAAGGCTAAATGATTTGTATGGATTTGCTTCTTACATTGATGCGTTCTGTTGCCATTCTTTTTTAATTAAAACGCAACTCTAAGTGGCACCGGTTAAAACAGAGGGGATGAGATCCTGTCAGTAAAATAAAAAGAGTAATTTAAAAAATGTCTACTTTATTAAGACTATTTCTGGCAATAGTTATTTTTTTTTAATGAGCCTGTATTATTCTATATGAACGCACTGCCACACACTGCCACACACTGCCACACACTGCCACACAGTTCCCGATCCCCACTTTTATTATTGACATTAAACCCTAAATAAAAATGAGTAAAGTTTAGGTAGGCCAATCGTTAAGAGCAAGCAACTCATACATTTTTAGTGCCGAAAGTTGTTCCAGTTATTTCCCCTTAAATGCATCTCTCCTACGTCTTCACCTTTGAAACAAATGAGGGATACCAAAAAAAAAATTAATGGACGCCAGACGTCTGGCTCTGTAGTAAAGACTCATTAGATGGCGCTCTTCTTCGTGTTCTTCATTAATATGATGATAACCGTTGGCATAATGCAGATTTTTTTTGATATATGAACTACAGAGGGGAGCCATCTTTAGAACACAATGATTATAAGTGGTGGCAGCAATCTATATTTACAGTGATCCCCAAACAAATACCATATTGTGTGCCTACTTTATTCTGAGACTGTGGGCTGTGGGTGCAAAGATTGCATTTAAACTACATGTTTGAAGCCATGATGATTAAAATATTATAATTAGGTATTTGCCAAATTGCGGCTTTATTAATCCGGATTCAATTTACGATGTAATTCAGGCAACCAAACATGTCCGCTGACTATCAATAAAAACAGCTATGATTTGAAATATAGTCGCTGCCTCGAGGCTATTGATTCAAACAGTAAGTCGTCTGTCTGGTAGAAAATATAACCAGCTGCCTCAAAGAAATACTGCTGCCTCGAGGCTCATCTGTCAACCCTGGGAGTGACAACATATTTTTTTTCAAATCGAAATCTGAAAATATTTCATCGGAGCTATTAGGTTCGGCACGGACGAAGGCTTAGGCTACACATTCACTTTGTTAATCGAAGAGCACTGAAATGAAATTTATGGGAGAAAACATTGAAAGCACACAATGATTAGTAATGTATTAAAGTGTGTACATGACACACGAGCAGGGCCGGATTTCACTATGGGCTAAGTAGGCTTAAGCCTAGGGCCTCCTACATCGAATGAGCCTCAAAATGTGAGAGGCCACAACATCGAATGGGCCTCAAAATCTAAGAGGCCACAATTTATAGATTTAAAAATATATAAGTTAAGATACATTTCAGTGTATGATTTTATCCTATTTTTTTCTTATTTGTAAAAGTTATTTATTTTTTTATCATGAGCGGGAATCTATCAAGTGCGGCTTCTTAAATTTTGAGGCTCCAATTTTGTTTATGATTTTATCACAAATGATTTATGTAGAATATAATAGAGCACACCGTAGTGATATTATTATTGTCTTAGCATTGTCTTCGCGCGGCTTGTAACACGTGTGGCTGGATGGAGTCTCTGGTAAATAAGGGGCCCCCATTTGGGAGGTTTAAATGAGATAAAAAGAAAATACTTAAAATTGTATGAAATAGCTCAATATAAACAAACTTTAAAGGGGTGTCTTAATGTCACCTGACGGCTCTGGATATTAAAGGAAATATTGCACTGGAAAAAGCACAGCTGATATACAGATGAATTCATTGAACACCGAGCTTATATTTTTTTTTACGTTGTTGGCAATGTTGCCTGGCAGTTTCTAATAAAAAATCTCTGACCCTCTTGGATTTAAAAGTCCTAATTAATGGAGGAAAAAAAATTTGCTTTCATAACATAACGACTTTCGTGAATTAACTGGGGTCAATAAATAGATAAAAGTTCTGCAGATGATGTTTAAGGGGCACTGGTCGTGTAAGTGGGCTCGAATATTTAAGGGGGAAAATTCGCAATGTGTAAAAAATTAAATTTTCATCTTTGAAAGCAATAGAAACAAAACTAAAAAGTGGCAGTGGGTCTCCAAATGTCACGTGGCAGTGGGCCTCCAAATGTCACGTGGCAGTGGGCCTCCAAATGTCACGTGGCAGTGGGCCTCCAAATGTCACGTGGCAGTGGGCCTCCAAATGTCACACGGCCGCAATGCTTGTGAAAAGTATTTTTTCTTGATCTACATCCCAGTACAAGATGATCCCAGTACAAGATGATCCCAGTACAAGATGATCCCAGTACAAGATTATCCCAGTACAAGATGATCCCAGTACAAGATGATCCCAGTACAATATGATCCCAGTACAAGATGATCCCAGTACAAGATGATCCCAGTACAAGATGATCCCAGTACAAGATGATCCCAGTACAAGATGATCCCAGTACAAGATGACCCTTATCGAGAAAACTGTTCTAAGACTTTTCCAAAAATTATGTTGTTTATTGAAAATCAGTTTCTATGTAATACTATATATAGCACAGTCAAGTCATCAATATTTTTTTTTTTTTTTTTGTTTTTTGTTGTTGTTGTTATGACGAGACTTGGCAAACGAGTTACAAAGTCAGAATTTTGTGTAGGATGATCTCTTGTTGACGAGTAACACATATTCTGTAAATAATCCCCACTGCATGGGAGATGGATGCCGGGGAGTCTGAGATAGTGCGGTGGTGTGCTATAAATAGACCTGCGCTACATTGTTTGCAAATAATGGCCAACAAGTTTGGCAGTTTTTATTTACTATCTCTCTTTCTTCCTGAGGATTTTGTTTTTCATGTGTGGATAGGGAGTGGTGGATGGGGGGAAGGGGGTTGGGGGTATTTATTGTTATATTTTTATGGCAGATTCCTGGCCCTGGGTTTTACCATTTTAAACCGTTACACCAAAAAAAAAAAAACTGCCTGTTAAGCACAATACCTCACTCAATGCCTTGGGTGTAGTTCCTGGCCAAGGTGTTGCAATATTGAACTTTCCCAGTGTTCGGTAAATTACTTGAGTATTGGTCACATGACCTCGTCTAGGGAGCGACGTACGGAGGACATCATCATCATCATTATCATAATCATCATGTCGCTTAGTCCTTGGACCGTTGGGGCGCCACAGATGACATGAAAACTATCCTTCTCCATTCCTCTCGGTCCTGTGCACTACGCACGGCATCGCCTAGTTTTAGACGGAGGACATGCGGCGCTCAAATCAAGACACAACCTATCAAGCTGGAGAAAGAAGACACAGTTAATTAACTTCTAAGGTAATGTATTCAAATCAAGAGATGGTCGATGATTAAAGTAAGTTTCTTCTCGTTGTACATGAATAAAGCAATATCACACAGTCCAGTGGCGTAGCTAAGGGGGTGCGGACCGCACCGGGGGACATCATCTCAGGGGGTGACACCAAGTTGAAAAAAAAATGCATATTTACAGAGCACACACTGCTCGGTCTAACAGAGCACACACTGCTCGGTCTAACAGAGCACACACTGCTCGGTCTGACATTCATAAGATAAAAGGATTCAACGCCACATGAGGTGCTCGGTAACTTCGTAAGTGACAGGAAAATATATTTTTCTTAATTCTGAGAAATAAAGCTTTCCATTTATACCAAATACGATAGTTCATGAATCCAATCGGTAAAAATTAAAAACATAAAAAAATGACTTTTCATCCATTTATAGGGTAGGCTAAACAAAAAAATTATTTTCTTTTTAAAAAAAAGGTTTTTGAAACCAAATAAATCGAAACCCAGAAATACTCAAAATTAATATTCTTGCTGTCACTTAACATTTGAGCACAATTGACAGGTTTGCAGCTTTGAAGACCAGGCAAGGAAATTTTTTTTTAAAAATGTAAATTTATTCTAAAAATAACTATAACTTAACGTTTTTACAGATCTTAAATACATTGACCTCCTGACCTTCAATTAATTTGTTTTTGTCCTTGTCATTTTTTTTAAATGTTGACTTATTTTAACTATAAGAATTCCGTCGTGGAGGCCGGTGGGGGGGAGGGGATGGGGGTGACACCCGAGTTTACCGCATATGGTGACACCAACCCTAGCTACGCCACTGACACAGTCTGTCTTGACACGTTGAACATTTAATATAACACTATCACACAGTCTGTCTTGACACGCGAAGGCTCTGAATTGCAAACGAATCAGTTTTAACGTACTGAAAAACCTCTCACAACTAGAGATAGACGTGGCAATGGCAGACATTTATTGGATACCTCACCCTAAGACACCCTAAGACACCAGCTGTCTTCACGCATGTCTTCAGCTGTCTTCAGTATGCACGCATATAATACAATAGTTCCGGTATTTCAGAGTAATGCAGCATTGTCAGTGCGATTGTGTGGATCACCAACTGCTTTCTATTGTTGTACAACCCTCCACCCCCCCCCCCCCCCCCACTCCTCTGTTTGCTAAGAAGCCATATCCTACACGAGACCAGGATCAGAATAATGTGCGGCATTTCGGCCTATTCAATACAGGTAGGCTAACTTATAAGCCGAAATGAATTTATTTTTGAATAACTATAATTCCTTTTTCCACCTCAGATTTTGCGCCACACCCTCGGTACGCCTCTGTAACTAATGGCGCCCAACAAAGCTGCGATCTAGTCCCAACACTTCTTGGCATGGTATTCTCTGCAATGCTGGCTGGTGCTTTTCTTGACAATGATGACGGCGGTCCTGTAAGATTCAGCACAGACAAAGAGACTATTTAATCTGTTCACTTAAATTTGTTCATGTGAATTGACGCTTAGCGTGAGTTCACACTATCAAATTTCGCGTCAAATTGTTGTATGAACGCACTATTTTATGCGTGGTTTCTTTTTGGGGGAATTTGATCAAGTAGTAATTTGAAAGTTGTGACAAGGCTTCATACACGAATTGCATCAAATGCTTGAAGGAAAATTTGATCGTGTGAACCGACCCTTTGCAATTAACTACTTGAGTTGAATCATGTGATTTTGCCACGCTGCTAAAATAGATTTGTTTTGATCTCTTAATGATTATAGTTGAGGTTTTTTTTTAACATTCTCGACTAGTTTTCCTGCTGATTATCACGATGCACAAATCATATAAGTGCCCCGCCCCCTACTTCTTTGACAATCTCTTTCTTTCTATAATGTTTAATTTATTCTTTCTCTCTCTCTCTCTCTCTATCTATCTATCTATCTATCTATCTATCTATATATCTATCTGTCCATCTATCCATCTATCAATCCATCCATCCATACATCCATCTATCCATCTATTTATCTATAAATCTATCTATCTATCTATCCATTTATCCATCAATCCATCCATCCATCCATCTATCCATCTATCTATCTATCTATCTATCTATCGATCGATCTATCTATCTATCTATCTATCTATCTATCTATCTATCTATCTATCTATATATCTATCGATCGATCGATATATCTATCTATCTATCTATCTATCTATCAATCTATCTATCTATTTATCTATTTATCTATCAATCTATCTATCTGTCTATCAATCTATCCATCGATCGATCTATCTATCTATATATTTATCTATCTATCAATCTATCTATCTATCAATCTATCTATCTATCAATCTATCTATAAATCTATCTATCTATCTATCTATCTGGCTGTTTGTCGGTCTCCCACTGTGTTTGTGTATGTATGTCTGTCTCGCTACCCTTCTAATTTGTTCATGTTCTTAACTCTATATTACCCCCCCCCCCCCACTTATCAGCCAATATTGCACTATGCTTCATGTAACGCAAATAGTATGTCTTACGCCGTCCTAGATATAGTTTTAGTCCATATCTCAGTGACACATAACCAAGGAAAGCGTGTGACATCCTGTGACTACATTGCTGCACAGATCCCATTTTAACTTTAAAGATTAATTGATATCATTCGCCCTAATCTTCAATTAACTAAAGGGGGTCGCGCGACCCTTTCCCAGGGGTCGCCTAAGACCATCGGAAAACACATATACTCAACAGTTATGAAGTAGAAACAACAATAATTTTGTTGCTGGGGGTCGCCACAATATGAGGAACTGTATTAAGGGGTCGCGGCATTAGGAAGTTTGAGAACCACTGTTCTGGATGCATGTGTGGGAGAAGTGTGTGGGTGTGTTGGTGAGTGTGTGTGTGTCAGTGTGGTAAGGGGGTGTTTGGGGGAACGTGTGGGTGGGTGTATTGGTGAGTGTGTGGGTCAGTGTATTAAGGGAGTGTGTGGGGGGAGCTTCCTCTCCCTTTTTACGGAGCAAAAACACTTTTAAGTTTTATCTCTGTAGGCTGAACGCCATAAAATGACTGCCGGAAGTTGGAAAGATAACGTTTGGTGCAGTTTCAAAAAACATCAACAACCCTTCTAATCTGGAAAAAGACAACTCTGTTAGCGGAAGAAGGTAAGGGAGGGAATGCTCAAAATATACAGTTTTTGTTTGTTGTTTTTATTGGGGGGGGGGGGGGGGGGGTTTGGGGGGGGGGGGTATTTTCGTGATGCATTTTAAATGGTTAATTTTTGTGTTTATTTCTTTCTTAAATGGCCACTTAAATTGGTGATATCATCTATGACAGAAACGTGAAAATGATACGGAGTGGGGATATTTTTACAATTAAGGGACGTAACACATTTTTTAATTTTTAAAAATAAACATCATTTAACTGCACTGAGTGGTAGTCCTTAAAAGTTCGGTTGCTTGGGGAAAGAACGGTATTGGCTCAATGACCGTGGGGTCATGATGACCTTGCTTCACAGCCAGGATTTTGGGACCATGATTTCCTTATTCAAGATGTAATGTAAAAACTAAGACGTGACTGTTATGTTCGCATGTTTATTTATTAAGATCTTCCAATACATCATGTTTATTCTCAACATTTGTAACAGAAATTTACGCAGTGTAACCTAAAGACACGTTCATCCATCACACGCTCGAATCGGACGGTGTTTTTATTGACAGGATGCAAGAAATTACTTACTGGTGTCGTGGAGCACCCCTTTGTAGTTCATTCTTATTAAGTTTCATGCTAAGACCTACGGGAGCCCTAACCACACTACCCACATTAAAGACGGTGTCGTGGAGCAACCCTTTGTAGTTCATTCTTATTAAGTTTCATGCTAAGACCTACGGGAGCCCTAACCACACTACCCACATTAAAGACGGTGTCGTGGAGCAACCCTTTGTAGTTCATTCTTATTAAGTTTCATGCTAAGACCTACGGGAGCCCTAACCACACTACCCACATTAAAGATGGAGTCGTGGAGCGCCCCTTTTTAGTTCGTTCCTATTAAGTTTCATATTAAGACCTACGGGAGCCCTTACCACACTACCCACATCAAAGACTACAGCTGTACCAATCTGATCGTGTCTTCTTTTTTAAAAGCTATGCATTCACAAATATTGAAACATTAAACTTGGCCACGTAATGTGAATAAAAGATAACTTCTGTCCTATCGCTGACGAAGGCTCTATGCCAATACGTTCAAATCTTCTTGTCTTGTCTATTGATTCAAGCTTCAACAAACCTTGTTCCACTATTTCATGTCATTTGAACTCTTCTTTGTCAACAATGGGCTACAGGCAGCCATGCGGGTTACATCAGTTTTTTTTGTTATAGTTTAAATCAAATTACAGTATTTTATAACAAATCATTTCTTTTACCAACAGAGTTGGAGTAAGGACTCTAATGGTAGGTACTCAATGGCAATGTCAGGAGACAGATAGCATGCAGAAGGCTGCGTCATAGACCTACATATGAACTCATGGACCTGCCGATAGGGTCATTGACCTCGAGATGGGATCATGGACCTCTAGATGGGATGATAGACCTGGAGATGGAATCTTAGACCTGGAGATAGGGTCAGGAATCTGGAGATGGTGTTCATATACTTGATGATGGGGTCGTTGACCTAGACTGAAGTAATTCCCCTGGAGACTAAGTCATAGACGCGTCATATACCTAGTGATGGGGTCACAGACACGAAGACCTAGAGATAGAGTCAATAGCCAGGACACAAAGGCACAGATCGCTAGTGTAGTTGGGGATGTGTGAGTCTTTCCTGACATCGGGGTAATTGTTAACGTGTGTGTGTGTGTGTGTGTTAACAGAGCAGTAGCTGGCTCATATTAGGGGCTGGGGTGGAAGGGGCGTGTCAAGTCAATGTGTGTACATGCCAGTTCCACTACCGTGTCTTTAAATGTAAAGTGCAGCAATTTCTTACATACGGGGAATAATGTTTTCATGGGATGCCATGGCTTCCTCACAAGTGCAGGATTCAAAATATTTATTAAATACATTTCTTTAACCTGGAGGAAAACCCGATTGAATTTTTTTAGTTTTGCATTTCGCCCTTTTCCAAAAATTTATGTTTGATCAAATGTGTGCCCCCCCCCCCCCAAACCCCGTTTCTTTATGGACAAATTCAGATTTGTTTTTTGAATTTTAAAGGACCCCCCCCTCTTACACCCCCCACACACACACAGTGACGTAGCGAGCTTAACTCGCGCCCGGGGCACAATACCTTTTTAGCGCCCCCCCTCTATTCGAAAACCATACAATATTATATGTAAGTAGCGCCCGGGGCATGATGCCTCCTTGCCGCCCCCCCTCGCTACGCGACTGCACACACACTCGTTGACCTTCTTTGTCAGGTGTAAGTGTACCATTAAATTATCTTTCATTTGATACCTCATTTTGTCTTACAAACCCAAGAATACTATTTTTTTAATAGTTTTTAAAATACAACCTCTAACTTCTGTTACCCGGGTGCGAATAGTCGAAGCCATAAATTATTTGATTTTTCTTTTCCGATTTCATTTCCTTGATCACATCATGTATGGTATACTTGCCATCAAAGTCACTAGTCAATTGGTATCAATCAATAAATCTGACTTCTCAAAATACATTGGCTTTAATTGTCAACAGATAATAATTTGAAATGAAATTTCTCAAATTTGGTGTCAAATTATCAGGTTGTGCACTTATGAACAATGATGAGCTGAAGTGAAGCTCTTCAAACGTGAAAACATAAAATAACTGGTCGAGTTACGTGTCCATCTTTCATCGGGTATCCAGCTCTGAGACACGCACTCTTGCACGACAGAAACCTCCCACTTAGACAAGTTTCAAAACAAAATTAACTTTGTGTGATTTTGTCAAATATTTAAATGTGTGTCTGTGTCTGTGTGTGTGTCTGTATGTGTCTGGGTGTCTGTGTGTCTATGTCTGTGTGTGTGTCTGTGTGTGTCTGTCTCTGTGTGTGTGTGTGTGTGTGTCTGTGTGTCGTAGCGTTTTCTGTGTGTCGTAGCGTTTAGCTTAGAAACCATGTTGTTTAAATTGGGTGTCTCAAAATTCCATTAACCACCTGCATGAGGTTCTTCAAATGATTTTAATTTATTCCAGAAGTCCACTGACCCCAAATTAGAGAACCTCTGCTATCCGACATGAACTGGATAAAGTGTTTTAATGAAATAATCAAATGAGCACGTACTTTGTAGCCGTCTGTTTTAGCTTTTTGTTCATTTTTTTTTTTTTTACATTGACTACGGCATTAAAAGAGAAAATACTTCATAACAGCTCAATCTTAATATTTACAAGACAAACTTCATTTATGCAGTGCAAGCAAGAATCATTTATATAGGGCAAGCTTGATTATAAAGAGCAAGCTTCAGTTATATAGAGAAAGCTTCGTTTATTTAGAGCAATCAATTTTATATAGAGCAAGCTTTATTTATACAGGGCAAGCTTCAATTTTATATGACTACATATTTTCGACTCCTGCACATAACTTCAGAATGGTTTTTTTCGAAACTTAATTACGTGAAGTGTAATGTGATTCAAAATCCTTAGCTTGGCATTGTTATCTGACAAGTTATACCTTATTCTATCCTATAACGCGGACTCTCAACTTTGGGTACATCACTGTAGCAACCTCTGTGAAAGCGTTAAGGGAGGAGAAGAGTATCTGTAACCGTAGACTGAATGACAACACCATCTGGCAGCGTTTAGCTCATAGGTCGGCTAGAAAGTTTTTTCTTCTGTCTTACCTGTGTTGTATCTATCGTTTTCTCCATGTCCCTCTTTTTATCTATCTTCTCTCAACCATTCTTCTTTATCTCTCTCTTTCTCTGTGTATACACATTGCGTGTAGCTGGCTACTCATGAAGAATGAAACAAAACAACAAAATGTATGGACACTTGGTGCAATGACATACAATCCACAAAAAAGGCAGATAGTGACCTGAAGCTTATAATAAAAATTATCAAATGTCTACTTCAGATGCTCACATCTTCCACTTACAGTTAGAGAGGCTACTCACGGTAACTGAATATTGAATTAATCCACACAGAATCGTTCTTGTGATCTTCTGAAAATGCTGACGAATCACTTCTTAAAATAGTTTCACTTTTCTTCAGCAAAAAAAATGTACCTTTTAGATCTTGCTGTAATTTTTTTTATTATATATTTTTAGTAATAAATCACTTTTTTTCGAACAATTCAATTATGTACAAGGAAAGGTCAACTCCTATAGTTGTTTCTTTAAATTAGCTTCCCTATTGGCATACCTATTCGCATACCTATTAACATACCTAGGGTGCTGGGTGGCCGAGTGGTCTCAAGTTGATGGTCTGGAGTTCAATCCCCACCAAAGCCCAGCCAAGCCAACACACTACCAGCACCCCGGGTGGATGGGACTCGTTAACCTTGGACGGCAACTCATCTAAGAGAAGGAAACTCTGAATTCAAACCCGGAGATGGAGTCCCGATAGGCGGATAACATTGATACAATGGAACATTCCGGCAACTCATCTAAGAGAAGGCAAACTTTGAATTCAAACCAGGAGCCAGAATGATCAATAAATTGATCGTGGGCCCTCAAACATAAGAAGAACATAAGAAGAAGATACCTATGAGTTTCCCTATTGGCATACATATTGGCAAACATATTAGCATAACTCTTAGCATACCT
Source organism: Omphiscola glabra (assembly GCA_964017045.1). Classification (NCBI taxonomy): domain Eukaryota; kingdom Metazoa; phylum Mollusca; class Gastropoda; family Lymnaeidae; genus Omphiscola; species Omphiscola glabra. The sequence continues at coordinate 23,031,543 of OZ024794.1, read as the reverse complement.
AGTAGCATACCTATTAGCATACCTTTCAATAAAGGATAAGGTTTCGGTACCGTGTTGCTTATGGTACCATATAGAACTGTTTTCCGCATCTCCGGACTGATGTCAAGAAATAAAAGGCCAAACAAATTTGTTGAAATAAGAGAACGCTTTTTTTTTTTTATTATTTGCGCACATAAAAAAATATACAAACTCATGAACTTCCTGAAATCTACCGCTGGTAGATGTTTTTTTAATTATTTTTTTAAAATTTATAATTTAACACCAGAACAGGAGAAGAAGAACAAGGGCGGTAATGTGGCTATACTTTTTAGATTTCAAAAAATAAAATGTTTGAACAATAGTTTCAGGGGTGGGGGTATTTGCTGAGGGGGCGTGGCGTCCTCTGGTGGAGAAGTTGATCCTGGCGAGATGCCAAATGTTTGTAGGGTCACAGAGAGAGTGTGACATTTTGGGTTTAAAGGCGAAGGGCACCGAGCGTGATAGCGCGCGGATATAAGATGAGGGAAAGTTTAGTTGGGCTGTAAATAACTGACCGGGAAAGGGAAAAGGGGGGGGGGGATTCGATTTTGTACAGCTGACATTAGTTCAGTTGTTCATGACTTAAATTAGAGTCTAATCAAACGTTCAAATGTGTATCAAATATCAGCTATTTAAAGCTATCTGCCTTTTACTTCAGATCTGGCAGAGATCAATGGGTTAATGAAGACAGAAAAATATGGTGTTTTGTAGAACAGAAGTAACATATCATGATAGACTGTCAGGGGTTAATAAGGTCCAGATGAAACAGCATCCTTCATTAAATAAATAGAAACTCTGTACGCAACTTTTTTTTTCTTTTCAAATCTCTTTGTCTCGTTTTTGTATTTCACGCTTTCTCATCGCTCTCACATCAACATCCCTCACCAGTGGCGTAGTGAGGGGGGGCAAGGGGGCATCATGCACCGGGCGCTACTCACAAAGGGGCGCCAAATGGTATATTTTACATATAATATTGTATGGTTTTCGAATGGGGGGGGCTAAAAAGGTATTGTGCCCCGGGCGCGAGTTAAGCTCACTACGCCACTGTCCCTCACTTCCGCTTTTCTTTTTTATGCCAATTTATCTTTTCTCATCTCTCTTCTATTTTCACCCCGCTACTACTTTTTACTCATTCTCTCTCTCTCTGCCATTCTCTCTCATTCTCTCTCGTTCTCTCAATCTTTTTTCTCTTTACCTCATTCTCTTTCTCTCCCCCCTCTCCCACCCCTCTCTCTCTGCCATTCTCTCTCATCCTCTCAATCTTTTTTATCTTTACCTCTTTCTATCTCCCCTATCTCCCTCTCTCTCTCTCTCTCTCTCTCTTTTCAACCAAAGTCTAATCTCTAATGACCAATTTTATCATTAAAAATGTTATTCAAATTAGCTTCTTTCCATCTGATATTTTGACTGTGACAGTAGTAATAGTCCGATTAAATAATATGTTATAAGTCAATCAAAATTTTATGGAGGGCAGTGGCGTAGCGAGCTTAACTCGCGCCCGGGGCACAATACCTTTTTAGCGCCCCTTAATACCTTTTTAGCGCCCCCTATTCGAAAACCATACAATATTATAGTAAAATATACCATTTGGCGCCCCTTTGTGAGTAGCGCCCGGGGCATGATGCCCCCCTTGCCTCCCTCACTACGCCACTGATGGAGGGCATTAGGATCTTATTTGAATCTTGCCCAGTCTTCTTTTTCATTCAAGCTCTCTCCTTCTCCTCACTTCTTTCAATTCACATTTCCACCTCCCTCGAATCACGCCCCCTGCCCCCTTCGCCCATAACATAATATAGAAACTGCTTTCAGGCTGTGTGAAAAAATATTAATGATAATAAGGGGGGGGGGGTGAGGGGGGGGGCCTGCATTCACGTTAGGTAGAAGGAAATATGTGGAATAAGGTAGGGTAAACCCTGAAAAAATTTCGTAACAAAACAACGAACGTGTCGACATGATGCCTTCTTCAGCGAAAAAATAACTAGTAACTCGAATATAAACATTAAAAGTTAGCTGAAACGTTGTATCGGAGATGACGGAAAGAGGAATTGAATAGACCATTAGCAGGTAAGAGAGTTAATGCAGGTTAAAGAGTTAATTATTAATATATAGAGAGTTAAGGCGGGTTAAATAGTTAAAATAGAGAGTTAATGCAGGTTAAAGAGTTAATATAAAGAGTTAATATAAAACAAATGTTAATAACGAGACAAGTAAAAGTCTGAGAGCAAGTGAAGACAACAAAGACATATTCATTGTTTTACCTTCTTATTCAAGCTCCTACCTATTTCGCTGTAAAGACCTTTCCTCGTGTGATATGTTGTGACATCTCTCGGCAGATTTCCCCACATGTCACACATTCACTCTCCTACTAAAGACAATTCACGCATTCCATCAAAATCTTGTATGTTTCTTTCTCTCTACGGCTCTATCTCTCTCTCTCTCTCTCTCTCTCTCTCTCTCTTATCTGCTCTCTCTCCCTTGCTCCGTCTCTCTCTTCTCTGTCTCTCTCTCTTCTGCTCTCTTTCTCTCTCTCTCTTCTGCTCTCCCCCTCTTGTCTCTCGCTCTCTCCTTTCACACATTTGTTTAATGAACCTATCAATTAAAAAATGATGACAATGAGCAAATAAAATAATGAACAAGTTAAAATTCATTAAATTTACTGTTGCTAAAAATCGTTTTTCCTTTATGTTTATTTTTTTTAAAGTTTTTTTTTTAAAGTTTCCCATCTTAATTTGACGCCACATTACCCTGAAACCTAGTAGCAAATGTCTTCCTCCTCCCCCCCCCCCCTAGTCTTCCCCTCAAACCTAGTAGCAAATGTCTTCCTCCTACCCCCCCCCCCAATCTTCCCCTCAAACCTAGTAGCAAATGTCTTCCTCCTCCCCACTTAGTCTTCCCCTCAAACCTAGTAGCAAATGTCTTCCTCCTCCCCACTTAGTCTTCCCCTCAAACCTAGTAGCAAATGTCTTCCTCCTCCCCACTTAGTCTTCCCCTCAAACCTAGTAGCAAATGTCTTCCTCCTCCCCACTTAGTCTTCCCCTCAAACCTAGTAGCAAATGTCTTCCTCCTCCCCACTTAGTCTTCCCCTCAAACCTAGTAGCAAATGTATTCCTCCTCCCCCCCTTAGTCTTCCCCTCAAACCTAGTAGCAAATGTCTTCCTCCTACCCCCCCCCCCCAGTCTTCCCCTCAAACCTAGTAGCAAATGTCTTCCTCCTCCCCCTCTTAGTCTTCCCCTCAAACCTAGTAGCAAATGTCTTCCTCCTACCCCCCCCCCAATCTCCCCCTCAAACCTAGTAGCAAATGTCTTCCTCCTACCCCCCCCCCCCAGTCTTCCCCTCAAACCTAGTAGCAAATGTCTATTCCCCCCTCCCACAAAACCCCCTTTTCACTAAATATGAAGTCATTTACAGACGGCCCCTAACCCAGCCTAACCGTGTTCAATTACTCCTATTAATCCCCCACCTACCTCTACCCTTTCCTTCACATTCGCCGACCAGTTTCTCCCCTACCAGCCCACAACACACACAAACATATCTGGGGGTCCAAGCAGGGTCTGTCTACCTTACATGACGCTTCATACTTGCGCCAAATTTCACCTGTAAGTGTAAGTAAGAACACAAGGAGTTCATATATTACTGGTTTATTTCTGGCTTTGATTTTACTTAAACATCTCATCAGCCGTTCTACTGAAGGGACCTTTAAGTGCAGGTAATTTCTCTATGATTTTGTGGGTAATTAGTTGATTTGATCACCTTAATATGTGTCAGATTTCACTCAGTCAGTGGACCATAGAAATGTAAACACAGTGTTTTTATACGAGGCGATCAACTGTTACAAAATGTATAGAATTTTAAATATATTTATTTTGTGTATAGTGTAACATTGTTAATTTTTTTGTCAAACTAAGTTTAGAATTTTAGCGACTGTCTTAGATAGTCTCGATGTCGGCCAATGTGGCACATTTTTATACCAAATCTCTGTGGATCATTGCGGATCTCTGTGGATTATTCGTCAGATAGTTGAAATATTTTTTTTTAAATTGGCGGAACACCATTTTGTTCAAAAAGTTCTCTCTCTCTCTCTCTCGCTCTCTCCCCAACTCTTAATGTGAGCTTGTCATTAGGTGTAACTACGGGTGTTTTTGTCACTTTGAAATCCGTTCTTACATCCCAGCGTCAAAATGGAAGGTATTTTCAAATGTAACTACCTGTATATTCAAGGTATTTTCAAATGTAACTACCTGTATATTCAAGGTATTTTCAAAAGTAACTACCTGTATATTCAAGGTATTTTCAAATGTAACTACCTGTATATTCAAGGTATTTTCAAATGTAACTACCTGTATATTCAAGGTATTTTCAAAAGTAACTACCTGTATATTCAAGGTATTTTCAAATGTAACTACCTGTATATTCAAGGTATTTTCAAATGTAACTACCTGTATATTCAAGGTATTTTCAAATGTAACTACCTGTATATTCAAGGTATTTTCAAAAGTAACTACCTGTATATTCAAGGTATTTTCAAATGTAACTACCTGTATATTCAAGGTATTTTCAAATGTAACTACCTGTATATTCAAGGTATTTTCAAAAGTAACTACCTGTATATTCAAGGTATTTTCAAATGTAACTACCTGTATATTCAAGGTATTTTCAAATGTAACTACCTGTATATTCAAGGTATTTTCAAATGTAACTACCTGTATATTCAAGACAGGGCACGCGTTAGATTAAGAGCATGTTGTTGGTTGTTGATTGTTGATATACAGGCATCAGGGCAAGTTCTGAAACATTTAAGACCTAATGCACTGCTTCCCAAACTTTTCTACACTCCGCACCCCCCCCCCCCAAACCAAATCCCCCTTGTAATTGTTTGACAACGTATCGCAGCCCTCTCTATATATATAACAATTATGAATTCATTTCAAAATTGGAACAAAAAAGGGTATCTAATTATTTAATCGAAGTCTACAAAGAGAATATGTCGCATAAGAGATGGAGTCGGTGGGCCGTCGAGCGTGAGCTCTTGATGCCCCCCCCCACCCGGCGTCCCCCCACACAATCCAGCGCACTGAAGGACTTAACCCGACGCCAGCCCGTGCGGAAGGGCGCCGGGAACTTCCCCCTTGACCTAGGGTAGGCCCGGTCGACCGAAGACGCTGCGTTTAAAGCTTCCACAGTCCACTCTCTGTGGGTCAGGTCTGCTTTGCTTCCACTCCGGGGGGTTGGTGTTGCGTTACCACTCCCCATCGCCCAGGGAGTCTTTCGGTCGGGACGTTGGTAGTGGCGGGACGAAACGGTTGCCTAGGAGCCGCTTTCTCACGGCCGCGTAGCTAAAATCATCGGCATGGGTTTTGATGGCCACCCAAGCCTCATATCCATTAACAGCAACTAGTAATCATGTTAGTGGCAGCTCCCGTTGCGTTGGGAGTCATGCGTTTGGCCGAGGGTTTTTTAGCTTCGGGTGGACAAGTCCCCCCTACTAGTCTGCCACGCCGCGAAGAGGCAAACCCCATGTGGACGCCCCCAAGTCTCCTCGGGGACGCTGCCGCTTTCGCAGCACAGACAAAGAGAATATGAAAAGGTGCTATAAATAAAGCTGTGACATTAAATATTACACAGTGCTGTAAACTAAAACACTAATGAAGAATTTTTTATAAAAATATCTTAACATTTATATCAATTCATGACTTAGAGGTCAACAGCTCCCCTGTTCTTGTAATCATTTGTCCTCACAACCCATGGAACGAACCTCAGGCTGGGAAACCACGCCCCTGGTGCTCACAGGTGCGAAAAGGCCGGGTTCGGTGTAATCTAGTGACTTCTTAATTCAGAACGAATTACAAAATTTTATTAAACTTTTACTGCCCCGTCGATCTGACTTGAAAGCATAACCACATCTCGACATTACATCTCCACATTACATCTCCACATTACAGCGATGTCTCTACCAGCTTCACATTACAGCAATGTCTCTACTACATCTCCACACTACAGCGATATCTCTACCACATCTCCACATTACAGCGATGTCTCTACCACATCTCCACATTACATCTCCACATTACATCTCCACATTACATCTCCACATTACATCTCCACATTACATCTCCACATTACAGTATGTCTCTACCACATCTCCACATTACATCTCCACATTACAGTATGTCTCTACCACAGCTTCACATTACATCTCCACATTACATCTCCACATTACATCTCCACATTACATCTCCACATTACATCTCCACATTACAGTATGTCTCTACCACATCTCCACATTACATCTCCACATTACAGTATGTCTCTACCACAGCTTCACATTACATCTCCACATTACATCTCCACATTACAGCAATGTCTCTACCAACTTTCCCTTTTTTTTTAAATATCGTCTATATGAGACGTAGTAGGTCAAATCTGCGAAAGATCATTCAATATGATTTATCTACTAAATTACGGTAGGTGTGTCTACTAAAGCCGGGGTCGGAAACCTATGGCACGCGTGCCAGGCTTGGCACACATCGATTTTTCACTAACACGTGGGAGATTTATAATTTATTGGCACGCTGAATGAAGTAGAAGTCTTACTCTGGCGTGCTGAATGAATTAGAAGTCTTACTTTGGCACACTGAATGAATTAGAAGTCTTACTTTGGAAAGCTGAATGAAGTATAAGTCTTACTTTGGCACGCTGAATGAATTAGAAGTCTTACTTTGGCACGCTGAATGAATTAGAAGTCTTACTTTTGAAAGCTGAATGAAGTAGAAGTCTTACTTTGGCACGCTGAATGAATTAGAAGTCTTACTTTTGAAAGCTGAATGAAGTAGAAGTCTTACTTTGGTACGCTGAATGAATTAGAAGTCTTACTTTTGAAAGCTGAATGAATTAGAAGTCTTACTTTGGCACGCTGAATGAATTAGAAGTCTTACTTTGGCACGCTGAATGAATTAGAAGTCTTACTTTGGCACGCTGAATGAATTAGAAGTCTTACTTTGGCATGATGAATGAATTAGAAGTCTTACTTTGGCACGCTGAATGAAGTAGAAGTCTTACTTTGGAAAGCTGAATGAATTAGAAGTCTTACTTTGACAAGGTAATAACAATAATTTGCCGACTTCTGTACTAAATTACGTTTTTACTCAAGTATAGTTTTTATATGTATTATTTAAATTTATCTTCTAAAGTACAGTGCAGGGCCGGCCTTAGGGCACTGCAACCTATGCGGCCGCAATAGGCCCCGCACTTTTATAGGCCCCGCCCCGAATTTATTTTCTAATACAAAATCTTAATTTTCACTTATTATCCTTATCCTCTACCCAGAATGGGCCCCGCGCAATCCGTTTCGCATAGGGCCCCGCAATTGTTAGGATCGGCCCTGGTACAGTGTTATGTTATCTACTAAAGCAGGGGTGGGCAAACTATAGCTGCATGCGGCCCGTTAACTGAAGTTATGCGGCCCTTGAAGGCATTTAGACATTTTTTAAAATTACTTTGTTTTTAAGTTATTTTGTTGAATTTTACAGAATTTCATGTACAGTTATGATTTTTTTTAAACATTTTTGATCAAATATCTTTCTAATGTTCTATTTTTTTAAACAGACCTTGACTTTTGTCATGTAATGCTAAAATGCAAATTTAACGATTTTAATATAGAGAAATGTTTATCGACATGTAAAAATTGGAAATAATATATTATAAAAGTAAAATTAAACGCTACGTCAAGCAAAAGGGCGGCTGCGGAAGTCAATGAGAGAATTTCGAGGTTTCCGCCGCCACCCCCTTTTGTTTTTTAAAAAATAATTTTTATAAAAAAAAAAAAAAAAGAAATAATATATTATACGTGCGGCCCCCAGTAGCTTTACACTTGTCAATGTGGCCCTCCGCACATTTGCCCACCCCTGTACTAAAGTATATTTCTATATGTATCTAAATAAGTATATTTCTATATGTAGTTAAGTAAGGTATCTGCTAAAGTGCGGTCTATTTATCAACTAAAGTACGGCCCAAGAACTCGTAGCTAATGAAATGTAAATCAGGTCTAACAGTTTTCTACCACCCCATGTAAGGATTTGCTTCACCTAAAATAGATACAAGTGTTTGTAGCGATCAAATTGTGGACCGGCAGGTTTGCAGAGGACACAGAACACACTATTCGAGTGTAGGACCGTCTTGCTTATTTCTGACTAGGTTAAAAAAAATGGTTCTTTACCCATTTGCTTAACTTGAATTGAAGAAGTGGTTTTGTTTTTGTTTTGTTAGTTTTTTTGTTTACAGTAGTGTAACTGTCGTGTTGACAGTGAATGATTATTTCCATTGCGTTACAGAAGGAATGTTGCACGCTGTGTAAGTGTAATGATGATTTAATCTCGAAGATATTTTAAAACGGTTTCTTTCTTTAATGGCGTAGAGATGTAAGGCAATTTTCAGGGAATAAGGACCATGACAATAAATCCTATAGGACACGGTGATAACAATATTTATTTTAAAAAATAGCAGGCCTTTTATTGTTCTAAAGTTTTGGAAAAAAATATTTATTAGACACCTGACTTATCAAGCATGTTTAAGGGTTACGAAAATAAAGTTTTTTAAATAATTTTAGACAACTTCATTGTTTTCCTTTCCTTTTCAGAGACGAGTTGTTTCCCATTGTACAATTTGGTGCACAAGTCTAAACTTCATTCTAAGTGACTTCAGTACTCACCTGTAATAGATATATAATGGATCTATTCGATAAGGGCTTCAAGCCCACAAAGTATTTTGATCAGTATCCCGACTGCCGCTCAGAGAAGATAGTTTTATACCCACCCCCTTTTCCACCCTTTCCCCTCCCCCACTCCCAACGCCTATATGTCTATCTACAGTCAAAGAAATGAAGAAAGAGAGAGGGAAATGGTCAAAGAAATGAAGAAAGAGAGAGGGAAATGGTCAAAGAAATGAAGAAAGAGAGAGGGAAATGGTCAAAGAAATGAAGAAAGAGAGAGGGAAATATTATAAAGAAATGAAGAGAGAGAGCGTGAAAGTAAAAAGAGGGTGGCTGTGGTGACAAGGAAAAGTTTTGTAATGTTTTTGAGGTAATTGAAAAATCTGGAAAATGTCCAAAATCTAGAGATGATTAAATGTCAAGGTGAGATGTTGAGTAGGTTTTGTGGTTTATAATCTGCTGAGCTGTGCACGGAGGGGGGATGAGAGAGGAGATGGTTCCAGCAATCCTCCGTCACACCTTCTACTCACCATCTACACCCTCTCCTTGACTACATGGAGTAAGAATACACACACCCATTTTAAGAGCATAATAATATATTTGTAAATAAAGCCGGTACTGACAGGAACTTCCCTACGAACTGTAATAGTATAATATAAGAGCAACTCGAATCTGTGGTCTGTGTAACAACTAGCATTTATTCTGATACATTCTTCTTTTTTTTTAAAGACTTCACGTCACATGACCAAATCACATGACCTGTTCACATGACCACATCACATGACCACATCACATGACCACTCACTCTAATTAGAGAACCAATATTCACACATTTAAGTTTCAACATTCATGAAAAAAAACTCACCCACGTCCAGTCATGCAGCGTGACAACAACACAGGACAACCAGGTCACAAAATTCAATCAATATAACACGCTACAACAATAATCGTCCGTCACTCATACTGTCACACTAATCACGAAACTTTGTTCTGTTTAGTCCAGTGTTTCTCAACCTTCCTAATGCCGTGACCCTTTAATACAGTTGCTCATATTATGGCGACCCCCCAACCACAAAATTAGTTTCGTTGATACTTCATAACGGTAGAGTATATGTGTTTTCAGATAGTCTGCGACCCCTGTGACATGGTCGTTCGACCCCCAAAAGGGTCGCGACCCACAGGTTGAGAACCGCTGGTCTAGTCTATAGAGCCTTAGGTTACTGAAACATTAATCAAATGTTTGATGTAACATGGCCGAACATTTGAAGCCATTGGTGCATGTATACAGATAAATAAATGGGGTGCATGGCGCAATACGGTGTGGGGGTAATGTGCACCCGGGAGGGGGGGGGATTTATAAAGTGGGTATATTCAAAGAACGGTATTCCCCAATTAACACAACACATTCAATGCTCGGAGTCAGGAGTCAAGTGTCAGGAGTCAGGAGTCAAGTGTCAGGAGTCAGGTGTCAGGAGTCAAGTGTCAGGAGTCAAGTGTCAGGAGTCAGGAGTCAAGTGTCAGGAGTCAGGAGTCAAGTGTCAGGAGTCAAGTGTCAGGAGTCAAGTGTCAGGAGTCAAGTGTCAGGATTCAGGTGTCAGGAGTCAAGTGTCAGGAGTCAAGTGTCAGGAGTCAAGTGTCAGGAGTCAAGTGTCAGGAGTCAGGAGTCAAGTGTCAGGAGTCAAGTGTCAGGAGTCACGTGTCAGGAGTCAAGTGTCAGGAGTCAGGAGTCAAGTGTCAGGAGTCAAGTGTCAGGAGTCAGGAGTCAAGTGTCAGGAGTTAGGAGTCAGTGCCACCGTGGAATAGAGAAACATAAATATTCCACAAATATTCGAAGGAATAATTTCACGTTTTCAAACCTTAGATCAGTGGCTCTCAACCTTCCTAATGCCACGACCCTTTTTTTTTACAGTTCCTCATGTTGTGGCGACCCCCAATCATAAACTTATTCTCCTTGCTACTTCATAAATGATGCTCTTAGGCGACCCCTGTGAAAGGGTCGTCGACTCCCAAAGGGGTCGCGACCCACAGGTTGAGAACCGCTGCCTTGGATTATTGTAAATACCATTTGAACAATGTCATGTCGGCGTGAACAAAACTTATATCTGAGCTCATTCTGGAATAATATCAGAAGATCAAGTACAACTGAAGATAAACTGGGTTTTGTTATTGATACGTTTGAACTCGAACCTCAAGCATTGTTAATTTCAACCTTGTGTAACCGCCGGCTCGTTCCCATTCTCATATCTGTTTTATCGTAAAATTCTGTTCGGAGTGCCCCATTGTTTTAGACACTCTATTCATTTACTTTGTTTTCCGTACCAGATTGTGTATTTCTTATCTGTGTTTTTAATGTTTTCTAAAACTTTTCCTCTCTTACGTAACCCTGAAAGAGATTTAAGAGCAATTTTTTAAAAAAAATTGGAAAGTGCCTTCTCTTTGCGTTGGCGTTAAACTGCTATACATGCTAAGGATATCCTTTTAAAACTAAGTGATGAATACATTATATCAGGCCGGCAAAACTCAAAATGTAGGCGGGCCGTAATACTTGATGAAAAACTTGTGCGGGCCAAAAGAATATAAGACAGGACTTGTGCGGGCCAAAAGAAAATAGGACAGAGGTGAAAGCTATTAAGAAAATAATAAGAATAAAGAATATTTAGTTACTTCGCGGGCCGCAAAGTGGCTGCTTGTGGGCCACGTGTGGCCCGCGGGCCGTATGTTGTGCAGGCCTGCATTATATCATTAAAATAGATAACGATATTTAATGGCATTCAATGATTCATTTCAGACCCTAACCATCATGGCTACCGGCAACGTACAGATTCCCAAACTGACCGACGGCTACTTGGGCCCACAAGCCAAGTTCGAAGCTTACGGGCTCAACCTCGTGTCTCACAGCGACCCGGTCATCTTCATGCAAGATGACCAGAAGGAAGTGGAAATCATTCTAGGCATCCAGCCGGGGACGAGGGTCACAATCAAACTCTTGTCCCATGAGAGAAAACAAGAATGTAACGATTACTGCCTGATCAGACAACTGGGGCCCAACTACCTCTTCCTGATTCGCCCGCCCCTGCCTGGTTTCTACAAATTCCAAATCTACGCCCTCCCCAGCGACGAGGCCGGCCCGCAGATGCTGGGAGTGTACAACTATCTCATTTACTGCCCTGGCAGCTTCGGGGACAATCCTTTTCCCAAGCAGTATCCGCCGTGGAAGGACGGCTGCTACTTGTACGAGCCGATATCCTTGCCCCGTGGGATCAAGGACCCCATGGTTAGGTTTAAGGTGCTGATCCCCAAGGCCAGAGACGTCCAGGTGAAGGTCGCCGAGGAGTGGAACCCGCTGCAGCAAACAGAGCCGGGGATATTCGAGGGGCTGGTGGACTTTAGCCTCGGCTACCCTTCGGGAGCTAAGGCGAAACTGAATGTTAAATTCGCTGGAAACAATTATAACACGCTTTTGGAATATTCGCTGTAACATTTACTGTAAAACTATGCATTTAGTTTTCCATTTTTAAATTTAATCAATGCTCATATCTTAGCTTGGGTATGGACGTCGCTACGTTACATTTTTGAATAAGTGTTCTATACGGTAATTAATATTTTTCACTTCAAAAAATACCAGTGGTTCTCAACCTACCTAATGCCGCGATCCTTTAATAGAGTCCCTCATGCTGTGGCGACCCCCAACCACAAAATTGTTTTCGTTGCTACTTCATAACTGTTAGTAGATGTGTTTTCCGATGGTCTTAGGCGACCCTGGGAAAGGGTCATTCGACCCCCAAAGGGGTCAAGACCTACATGTTGAGAACCACTGAAATACACCAAAGGTGTTTATTGCTTCAGATGCAGTAACATGAAGAATGTTGTTGTTTTCTAAATAGTCATATAAACAATTACGTTTTTTTGTTTAAATAAACATTAAAAGAGAGTAGACCAGGGTTCATTTTGACCATCTTCTCTGAAGAATATTATAATCTCTCGGACATTAATTAGCTGGCCTGACAGAGGAGCTGAAAATGAATCCAACGTTAATTTCGCAATAGTTGCCATCTGATATTTCAAAGCCAAGAACGTCACGGGTTACTGTGGCCCTGTGTCAGACTGACCAACCGCGAGATAAGGTGATGACGTGATGACGTGACGGCGTGATGACGTGACCACGTGATGACGTGACCACGTGATGACGTGACCACGTGATGACGTGACGGCGTGATGACGTGACGACGTGATGGAGTGACCACGTGATGACGTGACGGCGTGATGACGTAATGGCGTGACGACGTGATGGCGTGACCACGTGACGGTGTGATGACGTGACCACGTGATGACGTGACGGCGTGATGACGTGACGACGTGATGGCGTGACCATGTGATGACGTGACGGCGTGATGACGTGACGACGTGACGGCGTGATGAAACAAACGATGTAAACACTCGACAAACCTGCTATTTTGACGTCTACTTCTTGAAAAACCTGGCAGCATGTTGCTGGTCGAAAGTGCATCAGCTTATTATCACAGGTTCATTATGATAAAGTCTTTTCAGAAAAGTCATTACAATATATCTAATATTCTCCTGGCCTTTAAATAACGCTAACACAAGTGTGCTAAAGATTGTGACCGGTGGAGTACGTGGCATTTCCTTGATTTGAATTTTACAAAATAGAGAGCTGGTGCAGAAATTTTTTCCGATTTTCTTCATTTTAAAACAACTCTGTCATAAATGTACAAATATCTTCTTTTTGTTTATTTATTATCCACACATCTAATAGACAACTTTGAATCAGGTGGTTAAGTGGAGACGTTCATATTACAAGTAACAAGGCAATAAACATTGTTGTAGTTAAACAGAGGTAAATGGCTTTGTAGAACTTCTATTGAAAACAGCATCGCGACGTCTCGATACATTATGTTTGGTTGGTTTTTTTTAGTGTGATTTTTTTTTTTTTCTATTTGATCAAGAAGCATCGCAACAGAATTATCAACTAATTATGTCCCCTTGTGGCAATGCTTCTCATATTCCTTGTGTTAATTTTTTTAAACGCTGATTTATTTGAAATGCAGGTTTGCAGTAACCTGTACATAAAATATACCAATGAAAACTAACTTTCAATTTCTGAACTTAATGGAGACGAAAAAAATAACTAAATTTGTGAAAAACGATTCGAGCTGACATACTGTAGTTAATGTAATATTGCTGCCTTGTGATAATAGCTATGGCTGCGGCTAATCGGACCCGAGTACAAGAGCGAGAGGTTGGGTTTATTAACCAAAAATATTTAAAATATTGTTGTAGGGTTTGTAAGACAAAATGTGGTATCAAATGAAAGTAAATTGAATGGACTATATGTATGTAAACTTACTTCTTCAGTTCAACTAACTACCACAAATGACATTCGAATAGCATTTAGTCTAATGGGACCCATTTACGCACGGCCAACCTCTCACTTCTGATACCCGGGTCTGAATAGCCACCTCGAATATCTATCGTCCTCCTGAACCAGTAGCCATTTTGGAAATGTGTCCGTCGCTTGAGGCAAACAGTTTGCAGGTCATCCTCGTGTGTATTCTGGCAATTGCGATAGATAAATTATAACATCTATACAATTATTGATCGGAATTTCAGCTTTCATTTCAAATTCGCAATTGTATAAAGTCGTATAACGTTTGTTTTAATACAAACATTAAGAGAAGAATGACTTCCGGTGCGCTGCTCTGCAGGCGACTTGATTACACCAGAGCGTCTTTTTCAGCATTTTTTCTCCCACAGTTTTACATTTCGCAAACACCTGCTGGGGCAGTGGCGTAGTGAGGGGGGGCACGGGGGGGCATCATGCCCCGGGCGCTACTCACAAATTGGCGCCAAATGGTATATTTTACTATAATATTGTATGGTTTTCGAATAGGGGGCGCTAAAAAGGTAATGGGGGTGCTAAAAAGGTATTGTGCCCCGGGCGCGAGTTAAGCTCGCTACGCCACTGTGCTGGGGTGATGTTGTCTACCATCTTTTCCAGCTAGCTATTATCTCCTAGATTGGACTTTGTACTGCGCTTCGAGCCTTTGGGGATGACGCGTGTTTTTTCAAATGAACTTTATTATTATTATTATGTACATTATATCTCAATATAAACTTGGCGCTACTAAAACCAAATTTCTTGTAACAAAACTGTCTCATTGTATCATGGTAATTAGTTGGCTATGTGACAATCGTTGGCAACTGACTTTTTACCTGTTCGGGGAAACTTGGCGAATCGAAATGTCACTTTGGTAGCCTACAAATTATACTATTTATAGGCTACATAATGTTATTGTTAACATGTTTTTAGCATTTATTGCTTGTATAACAAGGTAAGATGTCACGTGACTCTAAGTTTAGCTCCTGCACTCAGTGTCTTGAGTATATTTGTATAAAATAATGTGATGTAAAGTTGAATACATTTTATGTCACTGCATTCATTTTCTTTGACTTGTACGTCCACCTGAGGTCGTCTTTCTCAACTAAGTTATCACATGTTATCATTGGACAATTTTAACTTCTCAAACTCAATAATATATATATTACTTTGTGTACAGTACAGCACCTTCTCACATTCTGTCATTGTTAATTCCTCAACTAAGCACAAAATGCAAGTTATTTTTATTTTTTTTTGCCTTATGTATACGACTTTTAATAACAAAAATATATACTTTTTTTTAAAAAACGCAAATGAGTTTTATTAAATAATATAAGTTCCAATGTCTGAGTTATGTTTACATTGTTCTTTTATATGTTACATTACATAGTTTATCGACATATTTCATAGTCATTATACCACAGTGACCTCCACTGGCACCAGAAATTCCCTCCAACTGAACATACAATTCCGTTTCTTGCACACGTAAACACGTTCAATATCTGGTTAGTTGCCAGGATGTTGCAGGAACAATTCAGGAATAGGGTGAGGGAAGGGGGGTTTTGCAGACGCCTGAGCTGGTGAAAAATACAACTGGATGCCAGAAAAATTACCTGGATCTATGGAGAACCCTGACGGCCCTTGAGCGGGTTCCCCAAAGTCAGGTCTGAGACCCACACATCACTCTGGATTTCAATACATAGCGCATTTCAACGATACACAGGTATTACGCTGATGGATTTCTTTAAATGTAATAAATGGGTAGCGAAGTTGACAAATACATTATTTTCACTTCGACTTCATTGTTTATATTTAGCCTGCGCCCTTCAGATTGGGCAACCTGTAGCCATACAAACAGCCAGCTCATTCTATATCATTAGACAGGGACAGAATCCCTGAATCACCCATACTACAAATGTAGACTGATTTGCCATACCATTTGCGTGCTCCTTACCCTTATTTACTGATTTATTTGAGAACATACCACTTGTCAACCTTAACCTCATATATGATTTTTGTTGAGACCATACCACTTGCGAACTCATTAACCGTATATACTGATGGATGTGAGACCATACCACTAGAAAGCCCCCTCAATCCATCATCTAGAATTTCCTTGAACCATAACGAGGCTGTCCTGTAGATGCAGTGGATGCGGGAGACAGCTGAGAAACAAAACAGTAGGATAAGCATTACACGTTCTCTCGATCCCACCTTTCTAAGTACACGCGAGCACACACAAATAAACAGAACTGTCTGTAACAGTAGCAGAAGAGGATCTAACACTATCATAGTCACAATTTTACTCTCGTTATGACTAAAGAGTACTGAATAAGTTTTACTGAATAAAATATCTACCACAGCAACACAAAATAATCATCTCAACACTAAACAGAAGATCTATGTTCCTTCTAGAGATACCCTATGAGCACAAACACATAATCAAAGTACAACACAGATATCTAAGAACAACTTTCGATAATCCATGTTATAAGTGAGATTAAATCAGCACAGACAGACAAGCACAGACAGACAGACAAGCACAGACAGACAAGCACAGCACTGAACAGATAATCATTGTACAAAAGAGCTGATAATCCTACTCATTTTATAAAGTGATTATGTTCTCAGCCTATTCTGTGACAGATATTCGAAGTAAAATACAGACATCTTTAAAGATGGAAGAAGCATTTATTGCAGAGATGAAATGCATTAACTACATCACAAAAATAATGTATATATTATAAATAAAACAAGCCTAGTTGCAAGTGAAGGATGACACTTCCAAGTCCAATATCTTTCTATTGGCCTAATATTAACTCTTACAGGCTATTCCAGTGAATCGTATGTCCTAAATATTTTTTTCTTAATTTAACATATGCCATCTTCTGACAGCATTTCAGGCACAATTTTGTTTTAAAATGATGTTCAAACAAATATAAAAATTTGACAGCAAATGATGTGTATATATTTTTTCTTTATTTCAGAAAATGTATTATTTCACTAAAATCACTAGATTAAAAACTTACAGTAACATGATTGGAGTAGGATTACTTGTCATGGCCATTAGTAGCATGGGATATAATAGTTTATGCATTGTGCTCAGACAACAGTCTTAAAAAAAGTGCTTTCAAACAACAGTATTTAGTATAAACTATCATATAATGTTTACATCATCTAATGCCATTAAAAAAAAATTAAAACACCAAGAAGTCAATGCTGAGATGACAATGATGAGTTTTTAAAATTAGTTGTGGTTTTTCCAAAAGTGTAATTCAAGAAAAGACCATCATAAAAATTTAATTTAAAAAAAAAAAGTCAGTTGTTCTTGAATGTAGTTTTTTGTGTCCATGTTTAAAATCAATGTAGTAAGTAATACACTTGCACAGCTAAGATACAGAGTAAATGAGTCAAGCACAGAGTGTACAATAAATCGTTGAATGGAAATTAAAAATATAGATTTTTAAAAAAAAAACAGAAGAATAATCACATTGGCAGTGCACATATGCAGCTTTAAAAAGCTATCACTTTGTTTTTTTTGTGTAAAGAAAATTTAAAAAAACCTTTGTATAAAAATGTGCCTCTTAGAAAATTCAAAGATTATAATAGAAAAAAAGAATGTCTTGACACACATGAAATGGTGATGCAATAAACCATGTCAATATTTTTATTTTTAAAATGGTTTTAACTATTTGTATGTCCGGAGCAAAGTGTAAAATCCTAGCTTTAAATATGCGCTTAAAGAATTACATGTTGGGTCATTTTGTCAAGCTGGTCAATCTAATTATAATTATTTAAATAAGCAGGTTTTTCTCTACAGTGAGGAGTGAGGTCATGGGACCAGTAAGGAAATGAAAATATTTGTGTGAGATCAAGAAATAGAGACTAGAGCCTTAGAACTGAGACTTTGGTCAATAGCTGTTAGGTTTTGTATGTTGTTAGAGAGGGGAAGAAAAGTTTGGATGTTTTGATTTTCTTTAGCTTTAACGGTATCTCATGTAATTCTATAAAAAATATCAATGGAACCAATGAGTTGTCATTGGTTATCAAAATCAAATGGTAAGGGTAGTTGGTTTTATTTTTTTCAAAGGTAAGTTTTATATTAGGGAAGGGGAAATAACCATTCACCTCTCTACAATTGCCTTTCTTTGATCCCATTTTCCAAGTCCTGATTGGTCATAACAAAATAAAAACAAACAGAAAAATAAAACTGTTATTGTAAAATATAAATAAATTATTCTATCTCTCCCCCCCGCCCCCCAAGCGTTCTGTTTTTTTTTTATGTAGATGCCAAATGTGACCGTAAGATAAACTTGACTTACAATGTGTTGAATGAATGCATGGAAACATTGAAATCTAGTTTTATAATTAAAAAAAGCGTTCACTAGTTTATAACCAACAACAGAGAATAGCCATAAAAAATATAGAGTTGAGATTAAGTAAACCCTAGACAACAGGACTCTCACCTCGTTTTCTTTATTAATTTGACCTAAGCTCTTCCCTTGAGGGATAGTCCATTAACAATTATGACAAAATGTTTGAGAAAATAATTTGATTATAAATGCCAGTGTGGCATGACCTAAAGCAATTTTATAAATGCTGTATGACATGACCTAAACCAATTTAAAGACCATACTCCAGCAGTGTTGAGTAGCTAGTCTTGTCACCTCCAAAGTTGGCATTTAATGTGACTTTAGCTCCTGTTCCATACAAACCAGTCACATCCACAACTTTGGCCCATTCGTCACCCTGAGGGCAGAAGAGAACAAGAATAATTAGGTAAAATCATTTCAATTAATTACACTTACTTTTTTTTAACAGTAATATCACTCAACTGTTTTAGACATTTTCATCTAAAATGTTTAATGAGGCTTGTACCTTCAATCACATTTTAACAGTAATAAAAACTATGTCCGAATTTATACCTGGAGTCTGTCCAGGTGAGTCCAATTCTGCCCAGCAACTACTGCCACTGCCTCAGCCTTGGGAATGCTGACACGAAAGTTGATTTGGCTGGGAAGTCTGTCAAGTTGCGCCTGTGAAGCATGTGGACCTCGGTTTGTTGGGATCACACCAGGCTCATACATGAAGCAACCCTCTTTCCACTGAGCATACTGCTTGGGGAATGGGAACACAGCCTGCAAATGAAAATATATAGAACATTCATAATAATATCAACATGTAGAACGGTCAAATCAGTTTAAGCCATCCATTAAATCAATTCATGTGATCCATTCAGTCTATGTCATTCATTAAATCAATTCATGTAATCCATTCAGTCTATGCCATTCATTAAATCAATTCATGTAATCCATTCAGTCTATGCCATTCATTAAATCAATTCATGTGATCCAATCAGTCTATGCCATTCATTAAATCAATTCATGTGATCCATTCAGTCTATGCCATTCATTAAATCAATTCATGTAATCCATTCAGTCTATGCCATTCATTAAATCAATTCATGTAATCCATTCAGTCTATGCCATTCATTAAATCAATTCATGTGATCCAATCAGTCTATGCCATTCATTAAATCAATTCATGTGATCCATTCAGTCTATGCCATTCATTAAATCAATTCATGTGATCCATTCAGTCTATGCCATTCATTAAATCAATTCATGTGATCCATTCAGTCTATGCCATTCATTAAATCAATTCATGTGATCCATTCAGTCTATGCCATTAATTAAATCTCACTTGGAGACAACAGATATAAGCTCAAGTAATTACTGAAAGGACTTGGCTTTTTAAAACATAACAGTGCTGGCTGGTGCATAACAACATACTAAGAGGTGGCATAAAATTACAAACTGTATGGTTTCAAGAGGTGCTTAAGTATTAAAACACCAAGTATTGAAACATTCCTGAAAAATTCCAAGTTAAATTAATATGATTGAATTATAGAAATTGTATGAAAAGTAAATACAACATTATACTCAAAATGGCAGAGTACTAAGTAACTAAGAGCTGTGTTAAAGTACTTCCAACTCAACATTGACAGCCTTTGAGAGGTCAATATAAAAAAATGAGAAGTAAAAGTATTCTTGCCATGAAGCATACAATAATAGCTGGCTCATTTTTTGAAAGGAAAAAAAAGGTAGATAGACATAGAAATTTGAGAAATCAAGGAGTGACAGACATCTGTATCAACAAACCTGTGTGACAGCTTTACAGTTGATGAGATAGTTAAAATCAAGGAGTGACAGACATCTGCATCAACTAACCTGTGTGACAGCTTTACAGTTGATGAGATAGTTAAAATCAAGGAGTGACAGACATCTGCATCAACTAACCTGTGTGACAGCTTTACAGTTGATGAGATAGTTAAACACACCAGGCAACTGTTGGCTTGGGTCAGCCTGGGGCATGGCATAAATCTGCAGCTTGTAATACCCCACACTGGGCATGTTAACTATGAAGGAGATCTGGGAGCCCAAGCAGTTGGAGAAGACAAAGTCTGGGAACTCCTCATCCGAGTCCACAGCAATCAGGTTGGCAGTGACCCTCATAGGGTGGGAGGTCTTCATGGCAATCGTGACAGTGTTGACATCAAGGTGGATGACGGGGTCAACATGGGACACACAGAGCAAGCCAAACTCATCAAACCTCTGTTGTTTACCTAGGTAACCATGGGGGAGGCTTGGGAGGGGCTCAACCTGAGAGTTAAGAAGTTATCAATGAAAACATCTACATATTTATATAAAACACTATCTGGTAATATGTCAGGGGACAGCTCAATACTTTGAATTGAAAAAAAAAAAAGGGAACAATTATTATGGAAATTTTAACTAGTCCCATTTGCCCAATGCGTCTGAAGATTTTCTAGGTATTTTAATTATTATTTGAAGACCTGAATGCTAATTAAGAAAGAAATAACAGTCAGAATTTAATTAAAAATTATATTTTTATGCTTGCACGTTTTAATACCCAATTAACCTAAAAGATTTCAAAGTAACTTAGAGACAAAAAAAACTTCTTTTTTTTTATTTTATCAAAGCTAGGTGATAAATGTCTCCACTTATTTTGTCTTGTACCTTAACATCCTCCTGGCAGAGAACTAAATACTGGGCTACATGATAGAGAGTACTTCCTTCCTTCTCTGGGTTATTGGCATAAATCTCTAGTCCATATTCTCCTCTACCTGGACAACTGACATTAAAGTATGCCGTGTTGCCGACTGTTCTGTGAAGTACAAACCCTTCAAGTTCTGTGTCGCTGAAATGATTGCTCTTCAATTTTGCCATGAATTGCATGTTGCAAGGAATCTTGATCTGAAATGGTTTACATGTCATATGCCATTAAAGGTGCACACACACACACACACAAGCCAATCTAACATTAACTAGCAGTGAAGAACTGTAAATGTCTACTAATTAGTTTTAAATACATTGCTGTTTCTTTACCTGCAGTTCCACTTTTCCCTCTCTGGTGTTGAGTGTGGCTGTCTGCTGGTAGGTGCTCAGGTTGTACCTATAGAAAGCTGATCCTGCACCCCAGTTCAGATATGAACATGGAGGGTAGGGCTCAGGAGGGGGGGATGGGACCACTTCTTGCTCAATCTTGTATTCACAAACTTGGGCGTAAACATTGTCTTTGTTCTCAGGTGTGTCTTCTTTGGCATAAATGTAGAGAATGTATGAGCCAGCCACAGGCAAGCGGAGAGAGAATGAGGCTATTCTTCCAGAGCTTTCCTGCAGACCATATCTACTAAGTTTGACTCCGGCGTACTCTTCATTGCCATCCTCAAACTGCATCGTAAAGTTGAAGGTCACAGCTATTTTGTCAGCTGGGTATCGGAGGCGAATGTGAAGCTCTCCACGACTGTGAATGACACCTGTACGATGAGTTACAAACTCCAAGCCGTACTTGAAGAACTGTGGTTTCATGTGTGGCATGGATTCAAACTCCTGTAGGGTGACACTGCGCTCCAGCAGCTGCCACTGGGGGTCATCAGGGAAGTGGGTGTAGATCAACTGATGGGGATCAGGCAAGAAAAAGTATCTGGAACAAAATCACAATGAAATGCAAGGTTAATTTTAATAAATCAAATGGATAAATGTATACCGTACTTATAAGACTTTAACAACAGAACCGTAAGACGATCAGCAATGCTTTGAAGTTACTGCAAATTCTGACTTGTCACAAATATCAGACAATAACACATGTCAGAAATTACTATTTATAACAAAATGAATGCTCACTTCCTATTGTAAAAAAAGGTTTAAAAAGCTCACTTGCTGTTGTTCAATAAACTAGTTAAGAAAGTACAGCTTATTTTAACTATAAAAAACCTATCAAGAGTTTGAGAAAATATTTGATGACTTACTCATCCAGCTGATAGTGGAAGTCCTCTGTTGAGGCTTGCTTGCCAATGATACGCCTGGCAGCCCAGTGAGCATCAATGAGGCACCAGGTGCCATAAATGTAGACTGCATTCCATGAATGTTGGTTGGTTCCTGGTGTGAATTTCTGACCAGGTCTGTAGTCAGCACCTTTGGCATAGCCACTAATGATCTTAGAATGGAGACCGGCATAGCTGTTGGAGAATTCATTAAATCATTTTTCTTTTAATGGGAGGAAGCTCTACACCATCATGCTTTTTATTTCTAAATTATTGGTATACATAATTATATCTACATACATCATAGAGTTTTATAACTCCTTGACTTTACTTGTGGTGGTGCAAGATATTGTCATATTCCATACTTATGGAAACTTATAAATATATTTCAAATCAAATATATTGTGGTGGTGCAAGATATTGTCATATTCCATACTTATGGAAACTTATAAATATATTTCAAATCAAAAATATTGTGGTGGTGCAAGATATTGTCATATTCCATACTTATGGAAACTTATAAATATATTTCAAATCAAATATATTGTGGTGGTGCAAGATATTGTCATATTCCATTCTTATGGAAACTTATAAATATATTTAAAATCAAATATATTGTGGTGGTGCAAGATATTGTCATATTCCATACTTATGGAAACTTATAAATATATTTCAAATCAAATATATTGTGGTGGTGCAAGATATTGTCATATTCCATACTTATGGAAACTTATAAATATATTTCAAATCAAATATATTGTGGTGGTGCAAGATATTGTCATATTCCATACTTATGGAAACTTATAAATATATTTCAAATCAAATATATTGTGGTGGTGCAAGATATTGTCATATTCCATACTTATGGAAACTTATAAATATATTTCAAATCAAATATATTGTGGTGGTGCAAGATATTGTCATATTCCATACTTATGGAAACTTATAAATATATTTCAAATCAAATATATTGTGGTGGTGCAAGATATTGTCATATTCCATACTTATAGAAACTTATAAATATATTTCAAATCAAATATATTGTGGTGGTGCAAGATATTGTCATATTCCATACTTATGGAAACTTATAAATATATTTCAAATCAAATATATTGTGGTGGTGCAAGATATTGTCATATTCCATACTTATGGAAACTTATAAATATATTTCAAATCAAATATATTGTGGTGGTGCAAGATATTGTCATATTCCATACTTATGGAAACTTATAAATATATTTCAAATCAAATATATTGTGGTGGTGCAAGATATTGTCATATTCCATACTTATGGAAACTTATAAATATATTTCAAATCAAAAATATTGTGGTGGTGCAAGATATTGTCATATTCCATACTTATGGAAACTTATAAATATATTTCAAATCAAATATATTGGCATCAAATTCCACACAAGCTTTAACAAAATGATCAATGTTGCTCATTTTTTTTATTTTTAAATTAAAAAATTATGTGTAAAAAATAAAGCTCCTAAACTGCTGATAAAATAAACGTATGCATTCTCAACTTTGCAGCTACTTACTTGCACATAGTGTCAAACACCATGGCATATGTAGTCTTTCCAGTTTTGAGACCCATCAGCACTTCTTCAGGACTGCCTTTGTCCACTTTGTCAAAATTCATTTCTTTCAAGTTCTTTGTTGCCAACCAACGGAAAATAACTCTGAATGACAAGGCCAAAAAGAAAATCATTGAAGAGAAATCAATCTATGCAATTATTTCACATTTAAATTTTAGATTGTTCAAAACACATTACTTAATAAATTTTAAACAGAAATTTTTTCAAGAACATCAAAATTACACAAACTGGCATTTTAAATTTATTAAGTAACTATGACCAGAGGTAAAATAGAGTCTTAGTACCTGACTTTCTCTAATTCATTTGTGATGTTCTTTGAATAGATCAAATCCCAGACCAGATCTCTGAAGTTGTTGTGTTCTGATTTAGAAACCTGAAATAAACAATACATTTGAAAGAAGTGCCATCTCACAAACAAGAGACTTTGCATCTTCACACAGTGACCATGTTAAAAAAAAAACTTTTGCATGATTGCAGCTATAAAGCCAGTGTGTGGATTTTCTTACGTAACTACAGCACCAAGTGAAGTAAACTTTTCAAATAAAAATATATTGTCTCCTTTACAGCTTTGACAGCTTTGTGAATTTATACCATTTTATATATATTATCTTGTTTTTAACTTCCTGAAAAGAGATAATTTTACCTAACATTTTGAGAATGTCTACCTGAATGGCATGGTCATCCACTGATTGCAAAACATGTCTGTCAATGGCCTCTAATGTGGGCTTCTGTTGAGAGCCTGCAGGGGCAGGAATGGGGGCTTCTTCTCTTGCTGTCTTTGGTTGCAGCTGGAAGGATGATGGAGCAGCCTGACCTTCCTGGCCAACAGATCTTTTCTCTACCTGTTTATCAAAGAAAAGTTTTTGTTGTTTAAAATGTATATGTGTATAGAAATTTAACAGCTTCTTTTTTTTCGATTTAAAATAAACTAAACTATCGGAACTGCTAGTATAACAAATCAGATGAAAGAAAGAATGATTCCATACGGAGCTAAAGTCTCCTGACATACCACTGTTGTGAGCACAAAACATTTTTAACTTTGTATGATCAAGGCAATGTTTGTACATCAAACCTGTATTATTTGAACTGCATTCTATGTGAAAGAGTTTATCAACCTTTCATAACAGAAACTCCAATACATCTAAGAAATATGGTACATCAAAACTTTCATTTTTGAGGACAGATGTAAAACTGCTGACTCATTGTTCAGTTGATAAGTCTAGTCCTCTTAAAACTGCTTTTTCTTGTATAAATATTGGCAGTTCATTACCTGTATTGGTTTAGTGCTAACAGGAATTTGGATCACTTCTGCTTTCTGTGGTTTCTGTCCAGAAGTTTGACCGACACCTGGGGCGTAGGATGTGTAGCTCTGACCCTGGGGGAAAGTGACATTGCTCTGGACAGCCTGCTGTCTGCTGTCAGGAACTGTGCCATACAGGTACTGTTGCTGCAAGAGTTCTGGTGGTGGCGGTGGGAACTCCTCATCACCATAGCCATCCTGCTGGTATAGGAATAGTTATCTCATAATGGCAGATGTAAGAGTGTAAATAGGTTTTTAAAAACTTTTTTTTAATTGATTGGATCATCACATGTTCCTAAAGTTGTAAAGGGGGGGGGGGGGGGGGGGGGGGAAACGACACTTGCTCTTACACCTCACATCACAGTATTTTCTGAATGACTTCTACAATGATGGTACGATAAACCATTCAAACTCAACCAGTAGAATGTTCCATATTGTTACAATAATGTCATTTTTTTAAAAAAAGACAGTACTCTTATTGCCTTGGTTTTCCATCATCATGGTAACTGGAGCACTCCAGTTGCATGTTTGAGTGAAATTTATGCTAAGTGTTCCATTAAACTTCTACACTTTTATGGAAATAATTCGTTTAAAAAAAATTAATATTTATAACCCAAGAAAGAAATTTGGACAATTAAATGATAAAACAAATGCAGTAAGGGGGGCCTTAAGCAGTAATTTTACCTTTGCAAAGTAGAAGTATTTATAAATTTCCACTAGTCTAAAAAGACTAATCATAATGATAGTTTTATTAAATTGGTTTAGTTTATAGTAGCCTCACCCCAGCAGAATTAGCATTGTATTTTCCAGGTTGAGTTGTAGCCTGTTTCCCAGGCGCCAATCCCCTCCTCTCGGGAGACTCTTGGTAGAAAGCTCCTTGTTGCTCATTGCGTGGTGCAAAGTGCACATAGTATTGGCAGATATGAGTGTATGTGTCTCCATCCTTGGCTGGATCATTACCATAAACCTCAATGCCATATTCTCCTTTAGCAGGAAGTTGTGCAGTCACCTGGGAAAAAAATGGTTAATTTTACTTCCAGCTGTAATCAACCATCTCAAATGCCAAATAAATAAATAAATGAGAGAAAAAAACTTTAACTGAGATGATACAATGGCTCAGTATAACATAGAAATTATAATCATATCGGCTTAGAAAGTTTCAGCTATATATTTCAAATCTAATTTGTATCCAAATTAAAATGCTTACTCTAACAACATCTCCTTCATCTTGTTCTTGGATGTACTTCTCAAGTTCTTCATCTTTCATTCCATTCTTGCGCAGTTTACACAGAATGTAGGCCGGCTTAGTCTTGGCAAACTCTAGATTGACACGACCATCCTCTGTGGTGACTATGCCATCGGGGGGTGTTGCAACAATGCCCAACTGGTCCACGGCCACACCGGGTCCCCAGCTGCTGTCAGAGCAGGCAGGCAGAGGAGCGGCATCAGAAGATGCAGTGTCAATTATTACCTGAAACATTCATAGCAGACATTGCTATTTATTTAGAATTATACATTGGGAATGCTTGCACTTATAGTATGTCATTTTGTTAATAGTTTATTAATAATTAATTTTTTTTTAACTTAACCAATTGTAGAAACAATTATTTTGTAGGCTACAGTTTTATTTTTGTATACATGTAGAAACCCGAAGACCTATCTAACATGTAAAAAGACCAAAATCAGTTTAACATACTTTGTACTCTGCTGATGCAGTGAAGATGTTCTTGACCCCCAGTTCACCAGTCAGCAGTTGACCAAAGATTGTAAAGTAATACTGGCCAGCGCGTGGAGCACGAAAGATGAAAGTAGTGGTCTGGTTCTGGCCTTGATGCTGGAGGGCATAGTTTTTGAGCTTCTGTCCCTGGTAGACCTCTTCCCCAGTGTCAGCAAAAGTTATCTTGTATCTGTTTTTTAAAATGGATTTCACATTAAGAATGTGTTATTTAAGCTTATGGTAAAACTACAGAGCCCAAATTTTCTAAAACATTTGAACCCATATATCTTGAACATTTTTCGACATGCAAAAAAAAAAAAAAAAATTTTTTTTGTCCATTTATATACTGCAGGCCTGCACAACCTACGGCCCACCAGTACACATTATGTTGCCTGGGAAGTAACGAAATAATCTTTATTATTATTATTTTCTTTATAGCTTTCCCCCCGTCCTATTTTCTTTCAGCCGCACAAGTTTTTCATATTACGGCTCTCCTTACATTTTAAGTTTTGCAGGCCTGATATACTGTATAAATTACATGTACATACTAAGTAAACATACGTGAAATTTGTTGGCTTGCAAAATCCTAGAGTCAAGGCCAGCCTTCCTTTCTTGGCATCCACCACACCATTGTGATGAGAAATAAAGAACATGCCACACTTAAAGAAATAAGATTTGACCAATGGCAGGTTCTCAAAATCCTGCAAGGTAACAGGGGTCAGGAGCAATTGCCACTCATTCTTGTGAGCCCAGTGACTGTAAATGAGCTGCTCAGGGTCAGTCAGGAAGTAGAAGTCATCATACTCATAGACCTGTGAAACAGATGTCATGTCACACAAATCAACAATAAATCATTACATACTGTAATAAATAACAATACCAAAGAAGCAGATGCCATGACATCTTGCCCCATATTCTATTGCCCATCCACCCCCCATTTGATTAAATACTACGAACTATTTTTTTTTAAGTATCCCAACACACTTACAAGATTCTCTGGCATGTTTTTTTCTGAGACCAAGTATCTGGTGGCCCAGTGGGAGTCGACCAAATACCAGTTGTTGTCAATGAGAACAGCATTCCAGCTGTGATTGTACTCATTGCCCTTGAATTTGTCTCCTGGGCGGTAATCCAGACCCTTGGCGTAGCCGGTAAGAACTATTGAGTGGACTCCAGCAAATCTTAAACAAATTACATCTAAAAGTCATTTCAATACTAAATTCTGTGATAACTTGTATAAACACTAAGACCTAAAAATGAAAAGTAATTAAATAATATAAAGATCATACATACAACTGGGTAACTCTTTTATTTCAAAAAGAATTATTAGGCCATTAATATAAATTCTTACCATCCACCCCCTCCACACACACATTAAAAAAACCCTAATATTTGCACCCACCCCCCAATTTGAATGACTCTGCTATATAAAAAATACAGATGAGATCGCAAGGCACCTACCGACAAAGTGTTTCAAAAATGCGAGCATATGTTCCTTGTTTGTTCTTAAATGAAAGAATCACTTCTTCAGGACTGTTGGGCTTGGCACCATCACGAAATGAGATGGTGTACATGTTTTTGGAGGTCATCCATCGAAAGATCACTCTGTGGGATTACAATTGATGTCATTAAAACCAATAAGGTTTTTACATTTTCAAAATTAGTTTAAAAAAATTTTTAAGACCAAATTATGTCATTTTTGTTTAGTTTTGTTTCAGAATATTAACCAAGGTTTTGTTTAAAAATCAATTACACCATTTTAAAAACCGCATATGTTTTGTCCCTAATTAATATGTTTATGTCCATTTCAATAACCATCTAAATCTTTCTTAATTGCCTCAAGCATTGCTGAAGTAAGATGAAAAGTAATGAGATTACCTGCATTTGTCCAAATCAGCCTGAAGGTTCTGGCTGTAGACCAGATGGTAAATCAAGTCTGTAAAGTTGTCATGTTCAGTTTGGGCCACCTGGTTGGAGATTGCATTTAATACCATCAGGCTAGCGACATTGACATAAATAATATATAATATATCACATATACTTTGGTGTTTTTTTTAAAAATTATTTGTAAAATATCTTTAAAAAGTAAATGATTAAGAATATTAGTACCTTGAAAGAATGATTGATCACTTCTTTTAGAGCTCAGAAATTTTTTATTGTGAAATAAAAGTTAGTTTATTACCTGGATGGCATGGTTGTCTATAAAGTAAAACTGTTGGACATTTCTATAGAGGTCAAACTTTCTGTAGCGAGCATGGACAGGGGGAGCATGGACCTGTCGTGCCCTGGAATCCTCAGGTACAAAGTTAGGCGGTGCCTTGATCTGCATTGCAGCCACTTACACTTCTGTCAATTCTAATCAAGAAATAAAATGTTCACCGTTTAAGTGGAAAAGTTTATAATAAATAAATGTTTACATCAATAAAATGTCAGGAGCAGGTTAAACCTTTTGCATGAAAACTGTTTTAAAATTTCACTTCATCCTTCTTAATAAAGTACATATACCCTTAAGAGTAGTTATATAACGCATGTGTAATCCATTACTGACATGTTAGTCATTGGGGGTAGGAATCATAAAGTATCTAAAGTCTAGTCAATATATTTTGTTTTTAAAAAAAAAATGTAAAATTAAGTTTATAACAGTAAATATTTCTGAGACTACTAGATATCAATAAACAAAGTAACAAATAATTAAAAATAACAGCTTTGATTAAATATATTATAATCAATTGTGAACATTGACACATCTGTAATATCGTACTATTATAAATATAACTATACAATTATATAACAAGTAGGGCCTATAAAACCCTTGTTCATTGAACAGCTTGAGATCAGGCTAAGTTAGTGTTCTGGTAGTTGGGGATGTTCACTGAACATGGATGGTACATGTGTTTGATGGATTATTACCCTGCTGATGACACAAAAATCTGACGTGTGTATACACCTTAAGGAAGCACAATATGATTGGTTATACCAGCACACCACAGCTCAGTGACGGAAACACTGACTGAGTGGGAGGAATCTTTGTGGGATGGACAGGGCATCATCAATAGTATACAAAGTATTTTTATCTTATCATCACGTCTGCTAATAAAATTCTACTTACTGGCCTGGTTTTACACTTCTTACTATGTTTCCTTACATACGATTCTAATTGTGTTTTCTTATTTGCAATTGTACACAACCGTTATGCTAAGCCAAATGAGGGACACACATGATCACTATTTAGTCACTCTACTCTCCCCTGAGGCCAGACAATGTATCCTTATAGGAAGTGTATCCCTCGTAACTGTGTCTGCTTCTAATATTGATAATAAGATTCGTCCTCGCCACCGCCACACACACACCGCCACACACACCCACCCACACACAAACTGAACTCTTACAAACTTGGCGAATCCCATCGACACCCATGAATGGAGCAAACTATTTTGTTATACGTGAACCGAAAACTATGTGGCTAGATTCTGTTACACCATGGGCTGCCAACGCCTCTCTCTATGTTGGATTGAGCAATACAAACTCGCTTAGAGAGTAGCATCTCCAGTTAGTCATCTTTCTTCTATGAATCATCGGAAAATACAGACGAATTTTAACAAATAACAATCTTCTAAAGAGAGTCACTTTTTAATGGCTGAACTTGTAAGGAAGTCAAGAGTTGTAAGTAGTTGACTTGACTTTCATGTTCAATTTAATTCAAAGTCATCTCCAACAACCAAAAATATAAGAGAAAGCCAAGCACAAGATCAGCTGAGTCTAACTTTTCTTCCATCCATCAGAAAGGAGTTTACACAACATTGTTCATGAACAAAATTGTTACATGTACCCGGTTTATGATATGACGTGCATGCTTTCATTTCCACTGGGATCTATTTATAGCCAGCGGTTCTGGTCTAACTTTGACCCAAAACTGAAGCTACCTCCAGAAAATAGCATGCTCAATTAAGGGTCACTAATTTACGCTTGCCCGTATAAGTTAAGAATCCCTGGCGTATTCTGTAAAGATACCCGAACGCCGTAGAGCAGAATAGCTGAATCGACGTCTCCATGCTACACAATGAGTGTCAGAGAGAAACCTGGGATGAATCAAAACATGACCGCCCCGGGGGGTGAGTCACCGCGAAACGGTAGTGTACATCTGGGTCATACCATCCCCTGCAACCCTACGCCTACCCATCTCACAACCATCCTCTACTCTACCCTTCTGATACCCAGGAACACGTTGATCTTTATACAATACACAATTTCACATACCCCGACAGAACTGCAGATATACATTTACATAGTATTATGAAGAGACTCCGAGAGTGTTGATTAAACTGTTCATGCAAATGAAACTTTCCGATGGGTAAATTTCAAATAATAGACAAGTCAGTAAAGAAGATTGAATCATTGCGTATTTTGGTTAATACATTAATTTCTATTGGACGATGCACAGACATAATATTTATTTAGTGTAGTCAAAATAAATAGTAAGCACTGATCATTTTATTATAAGGGGGAAAAAAGTGTCTGTGGGGTGGGGGGGGGGTAGAAACCGTCCCCCATTTCGTTTGTCCACAAATAAATATTTTAATACGCTATGTACAGTAGCACCGTGTAATTGTTTCTATTTTTGTTCCATTGGCTCAAAGCTCGATTTGTTTGTTGTACATCACCACGAGAACCTCGTCTCATAATGGCGCTGAACATTTAGGACATTCTAGGGGCGATTCGAAAATATATTGACATAGATTTTATGTACTCAGAAAACGATAGCTTAATGTTTAAAAAAGTGAGCTGTGTCTTCGTTCTAATAATTCAACATTCACCAAGAACATGAACTGATGTTAAACCACCGACCTTATAATATGATTACTAACGGTCAGAATTTCGCCCCATTATTCCAAGTTAAGCGTATGACGCGTGCACGACACCAGACCCTTAACAATTTTGCCATTTCCATGATGACCACACCCCAGGAACTTGGCCGGCTCTCTCTCTCTCTCTCGTCACGTGCTTGCGTTATGGCAGAGCCATAAACGGGGGGGGGGGGGGGGGGGGGTGTGTGAGGGGGGGTCATCACCCCCATGAATGATGACTGCTGTGTTTCACCGTGTCGCCGTCACTTGTAAATTACGGCCACTGTCAAGTATAACATTATAAGATTGGAACGCAGGTCAGGGGCCGGTTTCCTGCGACACATGAGCTACTTGGCCAAAGTCTCAGCTCTGCGGCATTTCACTGGACACATGCCAGCTAATAACTGCTGGACACGCCCCTGGTGATATACAAGCAGTCTGGACACAAACCACTCACTACATTTGTGAGCAAACAATTTAATTTCGCCGTTAATAAAGATTAGTCTGTGGCAACTTTTGTGTTCAGTGCTAGGCAAATTTCGGTGGATTTGTGCGTCCGTGAAATTTTGAAACAAGAGGAGGAAAAAGAAAGAGATGGCAACAAAACTTCAGTTAATTAATGCGTTTTGAAACGTTGTACAAGTATGTAGTGAACAATTGACAAAATTTCATCTTAATCAAGGGGCTACTTAAACTATATATTGTGTAGATATATTTCTAATTATTTTAAAACTTTTATGTACGGCAATATATGAGTTCTTAAACGGATTGTAATATATTCATTCTTAAACTTCATGTCATATATTCATTTTGTGGATGAGGGAAGATGACAGGGGGTGGAGATTCTGGAAGAAAATAAGGTCAACACTAGAACTAGAACTGGAGTCGCAAGTTCTCTTAATTGGTGTATTTAGCACGCTTGAACATGAATTATTCAACCTCGGAGTTGGAGCATAACTTTTGCCCCATAACACGGTCTGCTACAAAGGACTTCTACAAAAATTCAGTTCGACGTTAATGAAGATAAAGGCTGATAAAGGTCATTTTGCTTTGACATGCACGGTAACGTATCACAGTATTCACAGGAACCGAGGATTCGGTGTTAGGGGCGCCGTCACTCAAGTCACTGAGCTAAAAGATTGCCGACTGTTGTCACGCTATCCTACCAGCCTACCATTGACCTGAACGTTCGCCAGTGTAATGTGTTGGTGCTGTACTACGATGCATTCGTTTTTACTATTTAACTTATCACACAAAAAAAAAAACAAAGACGTACCGGTATAACTTCATGTTTAAACCACCGTCCGACCCTCACCCCGGTCCCGCCAACGTAAACCCCAAGTGTAAACTAGACGGTTCTACGGTGTAACACTAGGCAGAGCGAGTGACCCTACAATCAATATCAGCTACATTCATGGGATGGAAGATTATAATATGAGCCCGATAACAGCACATTGGTGATGTTAGTGTCCTCTGAGTGTGCGTGGGGGTGAGGGGGGAGGGGCATCAGATAAGTTCAGCTCATCCTTTTGATGACTGTGTAGTTTCACTATCAAACAAACAGACATAATCATAAACTCAAACTGCTTGATGCCTGTCTCGAGTTTCACTGTCAAACAAACAAACATAATCACTAACCTCAAGCTGTTCACAAGAATTATATTTTAACCAGAATTCGCTACGCTATGCCTATAAGTATGCATTGAAAACAATTAACGTTGGTGCTCCCAGTTTAAATTAGTACCACAAAAAACATGACTTTCCCCCATAGCACACCTTTTAACTAATTAGTTTTGGTTTTTCTTTTAAAATAATTTCTTATCAATCGTCGTCGTCCCGCCACTCCCCCCCCCCCCCCAACTAACAGGACCCCTGCCAGGTAGAGAAGCGCGTCACTAAAACACATCTACCTTTAGTTCGTAAAGAGATAGCCCGGAGATAGCCTACCTATAATACCGGCACAAAATATGCGTAGCACACACACCTCGGATATTTGTAGGTATCACTGTCATCGCCACTATCCCCACACAAAAAAACAGCAATTTGTTGAGGCTTGGCACGAAGGAACGGAATAACATTAAAACTACCGTTAAAACCAATCAATCAGGGCCTCCCCATAGTTTTCCGTCAACATTCCTGCATTTAAAATTGAACATGACACATCGATCAAAAGTCATTGATGGAAATTCCTTCATCAAATCAATTTAACGTGTGTCTGGCATGCGTCTTGCTGGGACTAAGTATAGTTGAATGTATGACGAGGTTACTTCTGCCTATCCTAAGTATAGTTGAATGTAAGACGAGGTTACTTCTGCCTATCCTAAGTATAGTTGAATGCATGACGAGGCTACTTCTGCCTATCCTAAGTATAGTTGAATGTAAGACGAGGTTACTTCTGCCTATCCTAAGTATAGTTGAATGTATGATGAGGTTACTTCTGCCTATCCTAAGTATAGTTGAATGTATGATGAGGTTACTTCTGCCTATCCTACTCCTACATTCGTGTAACATGCCAGGTAACGGTATGCCATTCCTATTATTGAATATTTCACTTTCAGAACGTAGTCTTTAACTGTTGGGGTACCTCTGTTTTAGTTGCTATCGGCTATGTCTGACGATATACTTTAAGTCGTGTTGATAATTTTGTTGTTATTAATGTTATGTAATGGAAACTCGGTGGTGTCATTTAAGAGAAAATGGAAGAAAGAAAATTTACCCTGAGCCCCACCATACACAGGCGCCACCCCACCATCACAGGCGCCACCCTACCATCACAGGCACCACCCTACACAGGCGCCACCCCACCCCTCCAACACACCACCTCGCCCAGCCAGCTCCTGTCAGTGTCCGATTGATCTCAGTGCCGGCTCTCCACAAAATAACGACTCAGCATTTTAAGGCATAACAAAAGAAGCAGGATTTCTAACACACACCGGTGGCGCTTTTCTTTTTTAAAACACTTCCCAAAACTCACTTTACTTCTGGCCAAATTCCTCTACGTTCGTTTAACAGCCGCATGTGGAAAAAATTGAAGGGAGGGGGGGGGGGGGGGGCTGTAAAAATAGTTGAGTAAGACAGGTAATTTTGTCATTTTTAATGTAAACAGGTATCTGCTTCCCGACCACGAGTGTGCACAGACTATTTAAAGACTATTAATAAACATGTCAGGTGAGATTTGGTGGAGAATCACGGAATACGCTTTAAAAACATGGGAGCCGCCGTTTAATTTGATAAGTAAAAACTTTCAATGGAAAGTGGAATGAGAAAACAAATCAAGTGATTCATGTTGAGATCAAAGAAACTACTGAGTTACAAAATATTGAAGACTATTATTTTAAAGTAAAAGGCATTCAGACAAAACAACCAGGAATTGAGGAAATGTTACAATGCTGATGAAGGTGTTACTGTTTAAACTGCAATGTGATCCATACACTATTTAAGGTAATATTACGGTGGCAGATAACCTCAAGCTACGTACATTATTATTGAACATGTCTGGACATAATGTGAACCTATCCTCCAATGGGGGTAGAGGGGGGGCGCAAGCCATGAGTTCGTGCCTGCACTTACCTGTCGACTGATGGTGAGGCACGGCTTTATAATAGAAGACGGGTGGTGTGCTCACCAACAAAGAAAGGTTGGCCTGCTCTTAACCGTCTAACCGGAACAATGAAAAGTCGATTCGTCGTCAACAACAACTGAATTAGCCGCATTCCTTCCAATAGACAGAGGCACATCATGAGATATTTGATACATCTACGACATCCAATATATGTTACTCATTAAGGCACACATCGATATACCGGAAATAACTGGGCAAAACTCGCAAAGAACAAAACAAATTACTATGCGAGTTATAGACTCGCTTTTGGAAAATGGATCGGGCCACTTTTGTGTGGGTCGGTGAATTGGGTATCGAACGGATTCATTAAATAAATATATATCTACACTTTTTAAAATAATTTAATTAATCCAATTATGGGCAGATCTGACGGCAGCCCACTAAGCCCTAGTCGTAAAACTACACCCCTTTTTCACAAACATTCATTGGCTGTACGACTATCTACTCTGTGGCGAGCTCACATTCTCCTCTGACCTCACATTCTCCTCTGAGCTCACATTCTCCTTTGAGCTCACATTCTCCTCTGAGCTAACATTCTCCTTTGAGATCACATTCTCCTCTGAGCCCACATTCTCCTTTGAGCTAACATTCTCCTCTGAGCCCACATTCTCCTCTGAGCCCACATTCTCCTCTGAGCTCACACATTCATCATTTAACCGTTTGATCATTCCGAAATGGCAGTCATTATCATTTGATGGATTCCCGCCCCAGCTTCATTGGTGTGTTGCACTCTTCCCCACATGTGACCATACTTCATTGGTGTGTTGCACTCTTCCCTACATGTGACCATACTTCATTGGTGTGTTGCACTCTTCCCTACATGTGACCATACTTCATTGGTGTGTTGCACTCTTCACTACATGTGACCATACTTCATTGGTGTGTTGCACTCTTCACTACATGTGACCATACTTCATTGGTGTGTTGCACTCTTCACTACATGTGACCATACTTCAATACAAAGCTTAAACCAGGCCCACGAGCTAAGTGACAACTTAATAGCGATACCCACGGCTCTCAATTTGTCATGATGTCAAAGTGTAACCGCCTCGTTTTATTGCTTGTAATGTTGTCACATACCGTATGCGGCTGATTTATTTACACCCCCTCGCCAACTTCGCAGAGTTTTGAGGAAATCTACGAGTGCATGTGCACACACAACTGTATCAGACACATCTCAATCTAAGTGTTACAATATCTTGCACACAACTTTATCAGACACATCTCAATCTAAGTGTTACAATATCTTGCACACAACTTTATCAGACACATCTCCATTTAAGTGTTACATTTTCCTGCACACAGCTGTATCAGGCACATCTCTATCTAAGTGTTACACTATCTTGCACACACATGTATCAGACACATTAAGTGTTACACCATCTTAATAAACAGCAGTAATAGTGACCATGTAAGTACTTCCTGCTTTTTGTCCCCCGTGCACCGTGGCTCGCCGAGGTTTAAATAAATGAATACAGAAACTATGCATCCTTACTAACTCAACTGGTATCAAATGTGCCACCCCCCACACTTTTTTTTACACAACCCTTCTTTTTACACACATAGAGGCACGACCCTGGCCCTGCAGATACAAAGTTAAACAAGGTTGGTGCGCCCCAAGCACCAATCGACCGACCTAAATCCCTTTGGCCTTATTCGAATTGTATCATATATTAGACTGGGTTTCTTGGTGTCTTTGAACTGACAGCATGGGGCAGAGAGTATGTTTTCAACTCATTCATTTTGGGTACATCGTAAAAGAAGATACATATTAAGACGGAGGATATTGGAACCAATACTACTACATGGCCCACATTCCTCATCTAGCTGTTGAAGCGCTTGTAGACAACATTAAAAAAAAAAACTTCCACCAAGACAGTCTATGACTAGTGTTACTAAATGCACGGATTAGATGGGAAATAATATCTCCACCAACATGCCAATATGTTTAAAAACAGAGTGTCTTGTTGCATAATTCTCACATGTCCATCTTTATTAAAAAAGGACAAGCATAAAGCACCCGCTGTCTTGTTTATATGTATAAGTATTTAGTGTGTGTGGAGGAGAGGGTGCTTCCAGTGGTTTGTTTCTATCGACGGAAGTTTGATATAATTTTTATCTTCAGTTCACACGATCAAATTTTGCTTCAACTTTCTTTTTGAACCCACTATTTTGTTTTACTATATAATAGTACAGTGAGTTCAAAAGAAGAATGATCTTACAATGGCCGAGTTAACATGCTATTAGAAGCCCCAAACTCAAACCAACAATAGTTTCTACAATCAAGGAAATAGTGAAATCTATAGGTTTTTTTATAAAAAATATTTTGGAGACATCAGGCCTTTTATATTGTGGTAGACAATTTTTATGACTAAACGGAAACGTAACACGGCAAAGCGAATGCGCGTAACTATTTTAAGAACTATGATAGTCGCACCTTCTCGATTTAGCCCAGAACGATGGTAAGAGCACACAAAGGGTGAGTCAGAGAGGAGATGCCACCTTGCTGAAACCAAGTACTCGCTACCTGAGAGATAGCTGAGCACAGCTTGTACACGTGAAACGTTCGGTGAAATGTGGGACTCTTCTCACACCGAGAACTTGCCAAATTTTAACTCATTTTCTGACAACAAAACATGCGGTGCTTGTTAAAAACAAGAATGCAAAACGAGCTTAATTACACCGCACACATTTCATCTTGACAGGGTGTGAGCGAAGTATGATGAAAATAGTTTGAACATTGGAAAGCTGTTCAACTTATATCAACGCTTAAAAAAACAAAAAAAACTCGATTGGTCCGAAACTTAAGAATATTCACCCAAACATTTCTTTGAATATTCACGAAAGTAAAGCAGATATTTGTTTAATCAACATCAACTTATGGTCAATTAAAGATGACCTATAAATGTATTGACTTAAAACGTTTCAATCTATTTGCATTAGAATCTCGAGTCAAAGGTTGGAGTCAACCCGGGTATTCTATTATTAGTCCAAACAAATCCACGACCAAAAAGACATGTCATTCATTGATGCAATGCTTTGGTATCATTTACTAGATGGTTAACTTTTCACAAACATTAAAATGATTGTTCTTAGACCCGTGATATCATTTTTTTTAAATCCAGGCACAAAACGTAAGTTAACATATACACAACAATCAAAAGAAAATATATCTCACATACGTCACTGGGGTGACAAATGATCCGGCCTTGTCTGTGTCCAACAATAAAACTACCCACTGTAAGTCTAACGGGACCCGGTACACAATCTTCAGGGGAGAGGTACACAATTCTATTTTTAGATGGCTGGTAGACGTCAGTGGCGGCGGTGTACGGTAGAATGGTGAGTAGAAAAAAAAAACTGAAGTTGATGTAATTGAATGTACGCGACTGTATGATCTGAGTTAAAGATAAGCAGAGACAAGTTGGGGGAGATAGTGGGAACACAATTCAAGGCAGGGTTTTGTTTGAAATACTATCACCGAAAGGCGAGGGACAGCCCACCCCCACCAATACGCAGGTAGGTATATACACCTCTGCCGCAGTTGGAGCTGCTTCACATCACCGGCAACCAGAGTAATCATGAGAGATTCCCCATCGTTTATCTTTTTACAGCTAGTGGAGATGGATCGTGTTAACAATTGCCTCCCACCTCTCTCCACGACCCCATGAGGAACCCTTGTTCCCGTCCATTGCACACATGGTCATAAGCAAATTTTGGACACCCTTCCATACCCCTGAAAGAAAAGACATCTGTGTGACGTCATTCATCTCTTTACCCCCCCCCCCCCTTTTCCGGCCACCATTTATGACGTCGTCATTAACACCACACAATAACGTTTGCACGACATCATATGTCTTCTTTTAAATACAAACTTTTTACAAGTGTGCGTTTTGATTGAGCTCATGTGACGCCCTCAGCACTAAGATATCTGCGTTGTATCGCATTCCTCCTGACTCCAGGCCCCACCGGCCCGTGGGGCACCAACGATCAACTTTTTTTTAAAAATAACTACGCAATGTTCCATTTCATACACTGATAAATGTGGAGCACCCTTACTACATTTCGAATTTTCTCTTCACTTTTTCACTGGACCAATTTTTAACATGTGAGCACCAGCAAGTTCAGAAAAACATACTTAAAGGTCATGGTGAAAAAACAAGCAGAGCTGGCAGATTTACGTCAGCTTATACAGCATTGACCCCACCCACCCCCCACCGTCACAAATTTTTTTCGCCAATGATTATGTAAGAACCCAGCAAAACTTGGGCCAGGTTTCCCCGACTTATACACAAGGTTCTCGGTTCAACCTTCATGAAACCGATCTTTAAACAATTGCAACATATTAAGTAACAATTTTAAGTTAATTTGTATGAAAACTCACTGGAGCATATAGTATAGTGAGTATGAAAACACATCATACTTGATTTTATGATTAAAGGAACTCATCATTGAATTTAATCAGCAATTTTTTCATTTATTTTAACTGAATGAAACAATTCTATAAATTCGCTTTATATCATCCCCTATAAGACTGGTCGGCAAAACGCGGCTAGCGAGCCGCATGCGGCTCTTTAAGGACCTGAGTGCGGCTCGGCCAGTCGGCTACAAATTGGTTTTGACTCCGTAAAAATGGTTCTTGAAAAGAAATTTGTTTCTCAAATTTTTTTTTTATCGTCCTGTTGCTGAATTTTGGCTCTTTTGATTAATGAATTTTCCTACCACTGCCCTATGACAATAATATTAAATTGTACCGTACTTTGAACATTCCTTTAAAACTTGATAGTATTTACCCTGTATAACCAACAAAAAGCCATCATTAAGCCTGCTGGTACTTGTGCCCAGCATTAATGATGACTTTAAACAATATTTCCAAGAGCTAGAGAACTTCAGAGGAAATTAACTGTAGATGTGTTCTAACGAAGTGGTCGAGCATTGTCAAATATACTTAATTTGAATGAGGGAAGATGCCCTTTGCAATCAAGCCCATAACTATTTACATATTGTATGCTTTTAATTCCTTAGTAATTTATTTATTCATTAGGATTACTAATACATTTTTTACTCATTTTAGACACAGACATGAGGACCAGTGACAGCGGTTTACTTTTTAGGATATGTAAACATTCTTTAAAAGTATAATTGTAAATCTAATTAAAATGGAATGCTTTAATGCAACCTAATACATTACTGTTTGAAAATGTTAATCTTCTAACTCCAGAGTACTTCCATGTACGATGGACACAGTTCTACAAAATAATTATATATATTCTGTGTACATTCAATATGAACTCATATTCTTATCCTCTCCACTGTCAACACTCACTACCTTTATCTATGGAGCCAGGTCAGAGATAAACCAGAGGATGCCTAAGTTAATAGAGAAGGAAGAAGCCAAGAGAGAGGAGGGTGCATGCAATACGTATGTTGAAATTGCATTAGGCTCTTCACCTGAGCATGGATTGAAACCCTAATGATTAAGATAGAGAACATAAAATGCTATTTTTAAAGCCACAACCAAGGTATAGGGCAGGGTGTTACCATGGAATAATATATGGACTTACAAAAATAACTTAATATGGAGCATTATTATTTTTAACAATGCTGTAAATGAAAATAAGTAAAAAGTTTATAATATTTCAGAAGAATCAGAATAAAAATTTATTAAAATTTGATGGTACAACAATTACTCCAACTGTGTTGAAAGTTACCCTTACAACTTGGCTCACAAATAATATTGAGGTTAATTTAGTTTCTTGTTTAGAAACTCTTAGGAATTAGCAGACACTGTATATTACATAACTATAAAGGAAGCTCTGGTGTATCCAGGAATGGAGAATCGTAAAAAGAAAAGTCTACCCTACTACTATTTCTTTGCATGGGCTTCTTATATTTATTTATTACAAATCAAGACTGCTATTTCACATGTAAATTGACTAATTTGGACATACATTTCCATAATAATCAACCAACTATTAATAATTTAGTAGGGCTATTGTGGTATAGATCTGGATTAGTTGTAAATGATAATAATGAAGATGATCACCATGAATGCATGAATAATAGGTTTATATGTAATTTTCTTAATGCATGAAAAATAATGTGGGATAGTTAACTGTAGAGTGAAAGTTTTAGTAAAACTTAAACTGTACTGCTGTAAACTGTAAAATTAGATGAAATCTAAGTGTATTATCTCAAAAGTTGATAATCATTTACTATGATACACTGACAGTCACTTTCATTATAAATAACAGGATTGCAGTAGCAAATACAATGAGAATTAGTAGTATGACTACATGGCATGACAAAGTATTCTACATAAAGAAACATTGCTGATGTTCAACTCATTTATGAGTCATTAAAAATTAAATAGCATTAAAACATCCTTCACATTGAGTTCATTAACAAATGCTCTTTACCCTATTTCAGATCTACAGTCTACACTAATAGTCATAGGAGCCTAAATAATAGATGCCTATTAAAACTATAAACTCAAATAAACTAGTAGTAGTAGGTCTAAGTCTAAGTGAGTCTAACTCTAAGTCAAAACAAAAAAAAAAATTAATCATGGGTGTCATGAAGATTTTTTTTTTGTGCAAGTTAAATTAAAGCTTTTTATTATGGCCTAAAAATCAAAGTTAATTAAATTATATTTTAAAACTTTAAATGAGACTCATGAATTTTAATTGTATATAAAAATAACGCCGGTAGCAGGCCGGTAAAGAACTAGGACTTACTAGGTAAACACGGAAGTGCCGGGCGACTATCACAGTGAAAACAGTTTGAGTTTACAATGCATAAATTGATTTTCAACTCAATTAATAGCACGCAATCAACGAGATAAAGTGCTTACTCTGATGTTGTTGGATGGTACGCATTGTTATCAGGCAAAGAAATTTAAAAGTCTTACCTTTGTAGAAGCTAGTAGGCGATGAAAGAGAAAGTTGTCCGGTAGGTAATGGGTCTATTTTGGAACGACGCTGCCGGTGGAAAGAGGAAGAATTGAAAAATGCGCAGACAAGATGCGCAGACCGATGAAAGGTTCCCTCCCCTCGTCACATTGTTTTGAAATGGCCAAAGAGAAAAAAAATGGGGAAGAGCTAGAGACAGCAAGGGGTATAATAAAATAAACTTTTCCCTTTAGATCTCATTCTTAGTGAAGCCCCATTTTTGTGTTAATTATAAGTAAAATCTCAACCTCTAGCAAGAGAAATTCTTCAAATCTGCTCACCACTCAGTCTAGAACTACCACTACCAGTGTTAGAGCATTTATGGATGCAGTTTTTCTGTCAGACATTATTTTTTCATTGTCAATTTCGGGTGGGCATTTTATCTGCCCCACACAAAAAAGGGGGAGGGGCCATGTTCAGAATCTAATTCAACGAAAATGTTTTTTGTAGGCCTGCACAACATACGGCCCGCACCCACTTTGCGGCCCGCGAAGAAACGAAACATTCTTTATTCATTTATTTTCTTAATAGCTTTCCTCACTGTCCTATTTTCTTTTGGCCCGCACAAGTTTTTCATTAAGTATTACGGCCCACCTTACATTTTGAGTTGTGCAGGCCTGCGTAGAGGGATACAAAAGTACAAAACACCAAAAATGTTAAAGATAAAAAGCTAACTGGATATTCCGGACAAATTGTGAACAGGTGTAGTCTATATGAAGAACATAAAAATACATTTATTATATTGATTTACGCTATAATATGGGTGATAATGTGGTCCAGTTGTAAGATCAATCAGTAGCTTACTTTGAAATAGACGAGGTTATTCGAAATCCATTCTTGGCATCTTAGCTGGCAAAGTTTTTCCTCAAAGAGAAAATCAATGAAGGGTTTTTTTGTTTTTTTTTCTTCTACTTCCTGGGATGACGCTGATTCCAATGCTGCTGTCATTAATGAACTTTCACCTTAAGAATTTTTAGTTCATTTTCATAGGCGAGAAAAAATATTGTTCACATATATAATTACCACATGAAAACCTGCTGCGGTATTTATACAGCAGCTTGGGGCATTTTCGTCCAAATTGACGCTTGTAGAGATATTTTTGTGGAAATGTGTGATACAAGGTGTGGTAAAACCTGAAAAAAGAACAAAACAATGTGTTGTTGCGTCCTTGTTTCAGGTTTTACCATACTGTCACATGTTTCCTGCCACCTTCATCCTGCATTCTCTCTCCCTTTCTCTCTCCCTCTCTTTCTCTCTCTCCCTCTCTCTCCCCCTCTCTCTTTCTCTCCCTCTCTCTCTCCCTTTCTCTCTCTTTCTCTCGCTCTCCCTCTCTCTCCCTTTCTCTCTCTCTCTCTCTTTCTCTCTCTCTCTCTCTCTCTCTTTCCATTGAAATTAACAAATATTTTGCAATAAATTCTCTAGACTATTTTTAGACACTGTTATATATGTATACAGTTTTTCCACTGGATTTTGAAAAAAGAGATATTGTTTTACACAAGACACACGTTCATAACTGGTCGTGCAATAAATTAACCGTTGGACAAAAAGAAGCTTAAATCCTATTTGTCCGTTCACGATGACAAAGTTGCGGTTCAGTAGTCCATCTACAATTAGAAACAGCGCTGTTTTCATTTATATCAGCGGTTCTCAACCTTCCTAATGCCACGACCCTTTAAAACAGTTCCCGTGCTGTGGCACAAAATTATTTTCGTTGCTACTATATAACTGTAGAGTATGTATGTTTTCTGATGGTCTTAGGCGACCCCTGTGAAAGGGTCCTTCGACCCCCAAAGGGGTCGTGACCCACAGGTTGAGAGCCGCTGATTTATATCATTAGTTAATGCTAAGACAGCATCGTACGGTGGACACCAATTTGAGAAATAAACCATAATTTCAAATCCGTTTGTTTGCTGCATTGTTAGTAAAGTAAGTGTTCTTTCAATTTATATTAAGTAATGAAATGTATTTAATATCACCGATACTGTCTATCAAAATTATTCCTATTTGTTATGTTACAACCCGTGTCTTGACTCCAACGTAGAGCTAAAGCGCCCACCACTCCCTCACCCGTTTTGTCTCTGTTTTGATATTGACGTCACCGATTAAACGTGTAGCGCCTATCCCTTTTACCCACCCCTACCTTGATTGGGAAAAGTTTGTTGACGTTCGAATGCGTCCCATTTGTTCTAAAGAATTCTATCAGGTGACGCAATTTACTCCCTAGACTATATAATATATATAGGTTGGAAGATTTCCAAGCAGTAAGAGATTATTTTGCTATTTTCCCTAGACATTTACCAGACGTAATTTACTTAGATTTAGATGATTGTACTCTTTGTGTTGGTGTGTAATTTAATATGTG
Organism: Omphiscola glabra; assembly: GCA_964017045.1. Taxonomy (NCBI): domain Eukaryota; kingdom Metazoa; phylum Mollusca; class Gastropoda; family Lymnaeidae; genus Omphiscola; species Omphiscola glabra. Next base: position 22,986,683 of record OZ024794.1, on the reverse strand, counting down.
TAGCTTTTGCGGATTGTACTTTTTCACTTGCTGTGCTGCAAGGTGGTAAGCCCTACAGTATTTATTGCTGTCTGTTTGATTTGGTATTCTTTATTGAAATTTAATAGTATAATTAAATTGAATGCTGTTAACTTCCCCAACTTTTGTATCGGTTTTCGTTAATTTCTTATGTGTTATTCAACAAATGAGCTAATTTTAAAACTGTTTAAATTTTCAAAACCATATCATGGTACGCTGCAGATGGACTACGATTGGTCGATTGTTTTGTCACGTGATACGTGTAAAAAACAAGTAATACTTCCGGTAGGCTGTCTGCAACACACTAGTCGCTCACAAATTTTTCTTCAAACAACTTTCTTCCTTTAATCATAACTGAATTGTAATTATTGTCACATTTAATGAATGTCATTTTAAAAAAACGCGTGTATTCAAGAATATTTTGAAAAGTAAAATTTTAATTAACACTGGGGGAAGCGCTGATGGAGACAAACATTTTGCTTTAGAATTAATGATAATGGCAATGGCTGATCAGCTGTTTATCTGTTGTTATGTGTTGTTATGTGTAGCAGAAAGCCTACCAATGGCTGGTACGTATCACGTGACAAAACAAGGAAGTGACTAATCGTAGTCCATTGGGGAGCTCTTCCGCGATTGTACCCATCGTTTCCTTAACACCACCAATAACAAATTGGTGTTTAGTCCGGTGATTTGTATACACCTTTCCTTGTTGCCGCGAATAACTAATCGTTTTCACTGCACCATTTAACGATACCAGTACTGGAGCTACGTGCTTACTTTTCACTTTTTTAAGTGTGCTCGTTAAGCTTGTAAAATTATAAAAATATATTCTTACAATTGACTTGAGTCAAAATGAACTTTGAATGAAACAACCCAATCAGTGGAGACGTTAGAGGATTTTTCTCGATAAAAAGTATTTTCCATTGCGAAACATTCAGGTATAAATGTAGCCCGTACTGCTTAAAAAAAAGTCTTTTAGAGATTAATCATCATCCGAGTTTGATCTGGCCCCAGCCAACGAAAACGAATTATCCTAGCATGGAGCTCCAACAGTGGCGTAGTGAGGGGGGCAAGGGGGGCATCATGCCCCGGGCGCTTCTCACAAAGAGGCGCCAAATGGTATATTTTACTATAATATTGTATGGTTTTCGACCCACTGGTTGAGAACCGCTGCCATAATTCCTAATGAACAACTAATATAAAACGAATGTGTATCTTGTCATTACGTTCAAGTTAAACAAATATAACAGATAAGGGTTTTTTTACACCGTGTTCGCATCATCTAATAATAGCTCACGATACATGTATGATAGACTATACAAAAAAAGTTAACAATTAATTATGTTATCAATTTTATTGTCAAAAGTCCGGAAATAAACAAACGGAAGCATGGGCGCCCGCAGAAAATTTTCTAGGGGGGGGGGATATTTTATAAGGGGGGGGGGGGTCAAAATATTTTTAGTAATGTTTTAATGTAGTTTTAGTTTACTGTAGCGTATTTGTATGGTGAACGAACGGACAGGACACTGTAGTAATGAAGGGCATACTGTAGCAACACATTTTTTATTAACACAATATATGTATATAACAAAAAATATTACAACATAAATTTAAAATAAAATCTATTCTTTAAACAAGAACTGGAGTCGTCTGTTATCGCTACCAAACATATCTACAATTTTGTCCATAAAGTCTTTTTTGTTGCAGTTCACTTTGTCTCTGTGTACGCTTAACATGCACAACCCAGACAGACGTTCATCTGACATTGTAGATCTAAGCCATGTTTTTACACGACGTAATGTGCTGAACGATCGCTCCACCGTACATGTTGTTGCTTGTAATGTTATCAAAACTAGTAAGGCATACCTGACAGCCGGATAAAGCTTTGAAAACTAATTAATATAGAAAATATAAAAATAATTACCCAGTAAAACGAGATCAGCATCAGCTTAGTTACTTTCTCTTTATTTTCTCTTTACTTTAATACATTTTTTGTCTATTTTTGTCTAAAAAAATTGTTAATCAATCATTCCAGGGGGGGCAAGTGCCCCACCTTGCCCCTACCTGCGGGCGCCCATGAATGGAAGCTAGTTTTAAACACGAGAATTTTAAAGGTGCATCATTTTTTTAAAAAATTACCTCGCCAGTATTGTTTTTTCATGACGTCTAAAAATAATTAACGACGACAAAGACATTTATCGAAACCGAAGTTGTAGTCCATGACAAAATACTTCTAGGCTTGAGTTTCACTCCCCAAGTTCTTGGAATATATTGTGAATATAGCCCCTGAGATATAGTAATAAAAAAAGTAAATACATATATTTTTCTTTCACAAACATAGCAGTGGTTTAGAATGAAACAATGATTGGTACTTTTGACTTGGAGGCATACATACCGTCCTATAGTACTTCTGACTTGGAGGCATACATACCGTCCTATAGTACTTCTGACTTGGAGGCATACATACCGTCCTATAGTACTTCTGACTTGGAGGCATACATACCGTCCTATAGTACTTCTGACTTGGAGGCATACATACCGTCCTATAGTACTTCTGACTTGGAGGCATACATACCGCCCTATAGTACTTCTGACTTGGAGGCATACATACCGTCCTATAGTACTTCTGACTTGGAGGCATACATACCGTCCTTTAGTACTTCTGACTTGGAGGCATACATACCATCCTATAGTACTTCTGCACCGAGGGTGAAAAGTAGGGGAGTCTCAATTTTGGAGATTGTGCGTATGGCTGCCCCCCCGCCCGCCCCGGGGGTGGGGGTATCTAGGCAGAAAGTACGTACACTTATTCACACAAAAAAATAATACGTGCGCAATAATCATCATCACCGTTCATGGATAGCGTATTTATATCTCTGATGCTGTAAACACTGTCACGTTTTGTTGTCGTCATACTGTTGCTCTGTGTTTATACAAGTGAACGCGCTATTATCACACTAGTATTACGGTAGCAACACAGTGGCGTAGTGAGGGGGGGGGGCATCATGCCCCGGGCGCTACTCACAAAGGGGCGCCAAATGGTATATTTTACTATAATATTGTATGGTTTTCGAATAGGGGGGCGCTAAAAAGGTATTGTGCCCCGGGCACGAGTTAAGCTCGCTACGCCACTGTAGCAACAGTAATATTTAGTCCACTATTCGCCTTTGATGAAGCCATAAAAAAAAAGGCTGCAATGCTATTCGGATGTCATTTGTAGTAGTTTATTTTAGTTAAAATGAAGAATTAAGTTTACAAACGTATAGTACATTCAATTATCTTTCATTTGATACCTCATTTGGTCTTACAAACATAAAAATAATATTTTAAATCGTTTTTTTAATCCCACCTCTCAATTCTGGTACCCGGGTACCAATAGCCACTTCGATATCCTCTCACTTCTGGTAACCGGGTACTAATAGCCACTTCGATATCCTCTCACTTCTGGTACCCGGGTGCCAATCGCCACTTCGTAAAAAAAAAAAGTCACGCGTTTAAGGGTAAGAGAGGAAAAAGGGGGTGGGGGATGGGGGTCTACGAATTTGCGATGAAGTGTATTTAAAGTGACGCATATGTGTCTAAATTTGTGGCACACATTTGTGACGAAGACGGTAGGGGCAGGGCAGGGGGTAAAAATCTCCCGAAATAGTGTGTCATCATTTGTGGGACGGACCATTTGTATGTACCTCGCGATTCATGTATTTAGTTAATTTTGTTCAGCTTCGCCAGTGGTCCCAAGACTGTTTTAATTTTCGGTGCCCTGTTCAAATTTAAGTATTCCCCAGGCGCAATATCAAATTCTAATAAGTGCACTTCTTCGAGATAGCGATTACATTTTTTTATAAAATAAAGGGTTGCCCCCTGCCCATGGGCAACGCGGTACCCGAGGGTGACGTGGTGCATAATTTGGGAACTGTGATGAAAATCCCTGACACATTTTTCTACTGTCATAATTGTGTATAAATACATTGATTATTCATTTTATTAGTAGCGTATTTTGGGATGTGGGTGGAAAGCTCATTGTGCGTCCCCTTAAAAAAAAGGGGGGGTAGGCCTACGCGTGCTGCGACCTCTAAAAGTTTCATCCATTTTATTTATACTTTTTAATGAAACTATATCTCATACGAAAGTAATTAATTACGCTATACAAACAATTATCCAATATTGAATAGTCATTCAAATAGGCATAGTGGGTGGACTACTCACCTGATGCTCCATGTGACCACACACAACACTCCTATGTGGAAAACCACGAAGAAGATCACTCCCTCTCGTATAGTATCAATGCGCCCTGCGTTGTGTCACAATATAAATATACTAAAATTTAGTGATTTGAAAGAGGTAAACAGGTGGTTGTGTAGGTCAACATTCTGTTTCTACTTTAGTTTGTATTACATTTTTTTTTACTATATACGAATGCAAGGGGCAGCGGCGTAGCGAGCTTAACTCGCGCCCGGGGCACAATACCTTTTTAGCGCCCCCCAATACCTTTTTAGCGCCCCTCTATTCGAAAACCATACAATATTATAGTAAAATATACCATTTGGCGCCCCTTTGTGAGTAGCGCCCGGGGCATGATGCCCCCCCTCACTACGCCACTGGCAAGGGGTAAAAACCTTTAGCCGTTTGAGTGTAGCCGGTGAGAAGAGGCTACTTGACAAAGTCCACACTCTCTCCCAGATGGTCTTTAAAAAACAAAATCTCGTAAATCAGTGCATAGAAAAGAACGCAGACTTGTGAGCATATTTTTGCAAGAATTTTTAAAAAAAAACAAAAAGAGATGTGAAATGAATGAGATGCATGAATTAGTTTTGTTGTCTAAAAATTGAGTAATTGTCACATTATAATTTTTCTAATTAAGACATTCAAAGCATTAGGTAAATCAGTCGACAATTTGAAATAATAAAGCGAAAGACTCATCGGTACGCCCGTGCTTCATTGCGAAAAGATGGGTTGGGGATGGTCACCCTATTTCAGACATGTTTACCCCTAAGCTTTCGCCTTAGTAAATACGTCTTTAAGCCTAAGACTACGGGACTACGACGAGCCTTAAAAAATATGGTTTCGGGAGTTTTTTCGTCGGCTTGGGTTAATTTTAATTTTTAAAAAATAATTGGGGTGTTTTCAGTAAAAAGTTACCGCATTTTTGTGTCAACACCGTAAGCAATAAGGAGATCTGTGATTGGCCTTTGCTGTTTTGATCTCAATAAACCAACCTGGCCAACGAGAATATTATCTTTTAGAGAATTGTGTTGTTGATACTTAAAACTACCATGGCAGTGTGCTTGCCTAAGACTTTTTCTCATCCTTAAGAAACAAATCGCAGAACTAAATCCTGTATATTTAATGGATTTCCTTACACAACTCCACTTTTGATTTTAAACCAGCCCCCCCCCCCTCCCCTTAATTGACAAAACTATTCTTTAGAGCTTGAAACTACGTCTTTGAGAGCTGAAAACTACGCTGACACTAACCTAGGGATAAACAGGTCTGAAAACTATACACTGACACTAATCCTGGGGTAAACAGGTCTGTAAACTACGCTGACAACAACCCAGGGCTAAACAGGTCTGCTATTGTTTCAACGTTATTAACGACGTTCTTCCCTATATCGCTTGAAATCATCATGTTATTTGCCCCTCTTATGTCAACGTTATTATCTACTTTGAGCATCTCCTGTCTTTGTTAGAAATGAGGTACAGATAGCAGGTTCCAGAGTGTTTGGCGCCCGGGGACAAGATTCATTTTAAAGTGCCCTCTTTTCCCTTTTTCAACTCTCAAACCCATTATTTTCTTCAATAAAATAATACCAAAGCACATTTTGGCGCCCCTAATTAGCTGGCGCCCGGGTACATCTGTACCCCCCTGCCCCCTCTACGCTACGCCTCTGGCAGGTTCGACTCTTTTTTTTAGCTAGCACCTCTGGCGCCAAGAAGCTTCTTATAAAAAAATATATTTAAAATACCAACAGGACGCTGCCGAGTCAAAAGTAACACTTACTGGGCGGTGTATCTATGTCCACATAGCATCCGGTTATGGAGTCCGCATTTTGGTCGGCGACATCCACAACAACGGGGCATGGTTTACATTCCACAGCTCCCGGGCAGTTTGTGTATCCGACTTTACAAGGACGGCATTGTTTGTTGATCTTATCAAGGTACATCCCATTCTCACACATTCCTGGATTCGATAGTATTCAGATACCAGATGTCGAATGAAAAATAATATTTTAAAACATGTATAGGTTGAAATTGTATCTATGAACACAACTCAGAATGATGTTGTTTACGGCTTATTTAACCTAATAAAATTTATGTTCAGTAGGAAGTAGCGTTTGTTAAAATAAAACATTTCGTACATTTATTCACGGACCTAAAACCTTTTACAACGTGTTCAATCACCTCAAAACTTATACAACATATCCGCACTCAACCTGTCTGACATTCGCACTCAACCTGTCTGACATTCGCACTCAACCTGTCTGACATTCGCACTCAACCTGCCTGACATTCGCACTTAACCTGTCTGACATTCGCACTTAACCTGTCTGACATTCGCACTTAACCTGTCTGACATTCGCACTCAACCTGTCTGACATTCGCACTCAACCTGTCTGAAATTCGCACTTAACCTGTCTGACATTCCCACTTAACCTGTCTGACATTCGCACTTAACCTGTCTGACATTCGGACTTAACCTGTCTGACATGCATACTCAAACCGTCTGACATGCGTACTCAACCTGCACGCGACTCAGACGCGCAAATCAACGTTACTGTGGCGTTACACTTACTGCAGGTGGGAACTCTGGTGGTTAGACTTACTGCAGATGGGAACTCTGGTGGTTACACTTACTGCAGATGGGAACTCTGGTGGTTACACTTACTGCAGATGGGAACTCTGGTGGTTACACTTACTGCAGATGGGAACTCTGGTGGTTGCACTTACTGCAGATGGGAACTCTGGTGGTTGCACTTACTGCAGATGGGAATTCTGGTGGTGAAAGTTGCATCTCTTTCTTCTATCATGCTTCCATCTCGACAGGCTCCGTGGGTGAAATGGTTGTCATGACCAATCTCGAACTCGTAATTAGCTTCAAGTAAAAAGTTATGAGTCGTCGGTTGTTTGTCTTGTCATTTTTAGTGTTTGGAAATTGTATCAAACTTGAAATAAACTTTGTTTAGTTTTTAGGGTGTATGGTCAATAAATTGATTTTGTTGTTTTAATAAAACTTTCAAGGATAAGGACAGTTTTTAGGTGTTGCCATCAGAAAGGGTCTCACTCTACTGCCCTCTTTCTCTCTCTCTCTCCCTCCCCCCTCTCTCTCCCTCCCCCCTCTCTCTCCCCCTCTCCGTCTCTCCCTCCCTCTATCTAAATAGACTTAAGAACATATCTGGAGTATGTCAAGTCCAGTCCACAAAACAGGGCTGACCAACGAAGGGAATAATCTGTCTACCACATGAGATCCGTTGGTTGAATCTACTCCAACGCGAGGAGATACGTCGTGGTCTATCTTAGCCTGTTCGGCCAAAACAGAGCGAAATGGCAACCGGCGATGTTGAGCTAATCAAAGACTGACGCTGACCCAACCCGACGTCATTCAAAGAAGAGTACGCAGAAATAGTTTGAATGCCAGCTTCTGTGCTACCCCCCCCCCCCCCGCCCCCATGAGTCCTGCATTCCTCGCGCTACTGGTACTCACACTTTGAGAGATTGGTCTCTTTCATCTTCTTCGTGACATGGCTTCTAAGCAAAGCCTGAGCTTGTCTCAACATGGTGGTAGGCAAGTGGTCTTTGGTTGGTTTGTGGTACATGCGGAAGTTCCAGTAGTTTATTATCTTTAAAAAACCCGAATACAAATTCTTTTAAAATAATTTTTAAAAGTTGTTTTTTTTTTTTTTTTTTTTTTTTTTTTTTTTTTTTTGTAAATTAAACAGTAAAAAATAAATAAGCAACTTAAAACAAAAATAATAAACGCAAAAAAAACAACAACAACCATTCTCAACAAACTTTTTTTTGGGGTAATGTGGAAAAGCAACTACATAGTTTTGGGATATTTGTTCATTGTTTAAATATATATGTCGACAAATGAATGAGGCGACTCCAAAAATTGCAAACCTTATGATCGGAGTCGGGAGAATTTATACCATAAAGCTGACTGGGGAAAAAATGGAACGTCAGACGTGGATGTACCTTAGCGAAAGATCCATGGATGTTAAACCCAACCCGACAGCCTTGTTCGGACGGTTCTGAGTCCATTGTAAAATCATGACCCTCAATGCGGACTGTCAACTTGGCCACTTTGTTGCTCCTACGGTGGCAGAAGGGCATGTCCTTGGTCTCTCTGGTCACTTCAAGTTGAAGGTATATTTCCTCTGGAAGCAACTGCGCTGATGACATGCAGAAACATTGAGGTCTCAACAACCATCTCCATGCCCCCATACAAAGTTTGGTCACAATCGTTTAAATTATTATTGTTTGAAAAACAATCTCGACCTTTCTGTTGACAAAGTCCTAGGAAGGGTTTGTTGTTTTATGTATAGGGAACACGTTATGTTGTTATCCGATGGCTCTAATGCCAGTGGTCAGAATCATGCGGCTCCATCCATTATTAAATATGTACTTTATGTATCATGTGCACATTCAATCTCCCAACCTGACCCTGCCTGCGGATTTCAAACTATATACTTAACACATATATATATATATATTTATATATTAATCACACTTAAGTCAAAAACGGTTGCGAACCACTGCTCTAGGACTGGTGAATTGTTACGCCTATGTAATTTATGCGATACCAACCGTCTTCTCGCGGGCTTTGCAAACCTTGCGGCTGCAGAAGGGGGTTGGGGGGGGGGGGCTCATATATTTAAAGTTAAAGGTCCAAAGCTGTGATGTGGTAACAAATTAAACTATTAACTTTGAATTGTGATATTAGAAATTTTGGATGAGGTGAGGCAAACGGTCTTCACATGGGACCAGAGTAAGCTATATTTCAAAAGACGTTTGATACATTTTTGGGACTGACAAAGAGACTGGAGGTGTCAAAACGTGTATCACACCCCCCCAATCCCCCAAGTCAGACACAAGATAAGTCGACAGCCCACCAATGACTCATCTAGACAAGTGATGACTCTACAGCCCACCAGTGACTCACCTAGACAAGTGATGACTCTACAGCCCACCAGGGACTCACCTAGACAAGTGATGACTCTACAGCCACCAGGGACTCACCTAGACAAGTGATGACTCTACAGCCCACCAGTGACTCACCTAGACAAGTGATGACTCTACAGCCCACCAGGGACTCACCTAGACAAGTGATGACTCTACAGCCCACCAGGGACTCACCTAGACAAGTGATGACTCTACAGCCCTCCAGGGACTCAACTAGACAAGTGATGACTCTACAGCCCACCAGTGACTCACCTAGACAAGTGATGACTCTACAGCCCACCAGCACCAGTGACTCACCTAGACAAGTGATGACTCTACAGCCCACCAATGACTGACCTAGACAAGTGACGACTCTACAGCCCACCAGTGACTCACCTACACAGGACGACGGGACGTGTGTGCCCTTATCTTCCACTGAGAGTGGACTGTTGAAGCGCAGTAGTGAAGAGTTACAAGACCACTCTTCTTTGCTGCGGAATGGTCGCGTGTATCCCTTCCGGCATTGCTGTTCAAATTTAAAAAAATGTCAGTCCTTGCTGGGCCACTGATTTTAATCAAATAATATACGAATTTTTCAAATATTAAGATATGGTTGTTAATTATCACATACGCGCCTGGTATCGCTTGTTTACTACATAAAAATCGCTCTTACAATGTTTCCGATAACTGTTCGCTTTCTTCCAAAATCAAGGGATTAGCATTTGATTAGCGGCTAATTCAGATATATCGTACCTCATCATTAGGTTTAGGGATAGATTTAGGGTCCAGGTTAGGTTTAAGGATAGATTTAGGGTTCAGCTTACGTTTAGGGATAGATTTAGGGTTCAGGTTAGGTTTAGGGATAAATTTAGGGTTCAGGCAACCAAGATGGCGGCCATGGTAAAAAACGCGGTACGATCTATCCGAATTTACCACATTAGCTAGTATCCAAACCATGATCTACATCACCATAAACTATGCAACGTTGTTCAACTCACCAAAGAAAACTGAATGTCCTGTTCGATGATAAAGAAGCCATTCTCTGCATACTCCACCCCAGGCCAGCAACCAGGCTCATACTTCTGCTTTTCATAATAATGTACGTCATACAGGCTGGAACTAACAGACTCAACGGTCACCAACAACAACAATTCCAACATGATTGGTGTGCGAGATAATCATAAACTTTTAGAAAAGGTTTTTTTTTTTTTTTCATCGCATAGAGTTCATAGAGTGATAGACGGTTTGCATTGTTTTGCAAACACAAATGTGAAATTAATGGTGCGCAAAAGTGCATCTGTCAAAGGGTTCCATGGATAGATCAGTGGTTCTTAAATTAAGTTCTCTAAAATTACAAAGAAGTAGATTGTTTTTTTTTTTGTTGGGCAGTAGTAGTGGTGCTGCAATCATCATGGGGGCGCTGGTGAATTTTAGGAATATGTTGTTTATGTTTTAAAGTTATATATTTATTTTATAAAATACGTAGTTTTTTTTTTAAATGTACGTTTTGTTCATTAGAGAGATGTAAACAGACAGCACTGGTAGGGCCTACTACATGGACTTTTGCAAATAAGATGCTGACAAATTTTAAATACATCCACTGGATAGAACATTTTTTTAAAAAAGTTTAAAAAGTCTGCTTACTCTTGCTATTATTAATAATAGGAAGTTTTCAAACAAAGGATATTTATTTGTTACCGCGGTCTTTCCGTGGCAAACATTTTGCAGCCACCTGGATGCGCCACAAATAGATGAGTGTTTCTGAGTGATATGATCATCTTCATTTGATGGGGATATCAGGTTGGAGGAAAATACAATTCCAGATACTTAAGGTGCTGGTACGGATATGGAAGTTTGTAATTCAGCTGAGGTCGAAATTTAAGAACTACCAATCTTCTGCTACAGAAGTACATGTCATGTCATTATCCTTCATTATGGGAAATCGTTAAGAAGCACCTCGTTGCAATTTTTAACATTGTTGGTACGTTGTTGTCCAAGCTTTTCTCCATGTCATCCCATTAGCCCACACAAAACATTATTCAGAGATGACAGCCTTGGAGGGAAAAAAAAAGGGGGGGGGGGGGCTCTAGGGATGAGTTAATAGCATCAAGGGGATGGTGCACAAATAAAGTTTGAGAGCCACTGGGATATATTAATACTTAAAAAACAGATTTGGGTGAGTCATTTGATCGTAGCTCATTGGTATACAAAATTTATTTTAAAAAAGCGGGTCTATCAACGCACCTAAAAAAAAGCTCAACTTCTTAAATATATTTTATACATTGCCAGAAGTCATTCAAGCACTATTCCAAGAATAGACTCCCCAGTTATGCTGTGCTAATCCAAGAATCGACTCACCAGTCCTGCTGCTCTAATCCAAGAATCGACTCACCGGACCTGATGTGCTAATCCAAGATTTGACTCACCAGTCCTGCTGCACTAATCCAAGATTCGACTGCCCAGGCCTGCTGTGCTAATCCAAGATTTGACTCCAGTCCTGTTGCACTAATCCAAGATTTGACTCACCAGTCCTGCTGCACTAATCCAAGATTTGACTCCCCAGTCATGCTGTACTAATCCAAGATTCGAGTCATCAGTCCTGCTGTACTAATCCAAGATTAGACTTCTTCTTCTATATATTAAGGGCCCACGATCAATTTATTGATCATTTTGGCTCCTATGAATGTAAATAGCATTTGCAATGTTTCTGTGCCTGGTGTTGATGAGGATATTTCACTGGTTGCAAGAGTTACTTAGTGAGGGTATCATGCACTGGGGGTTGGAAGGCCTGAGGCAATAGGCGCAAATGAGTCAAGTGTTGTCGCCTCAACTGTTCCTTTTGAAAGCTTGTTCCAGTCCCTGATTGTCTTTGGCAGGAATGAACAGTTTCTATACTGGCTTCTCGCTGGTATGAGCCGGAACTGCCTGTCATGGCCTCGTCGCTGTCTATGAGGAGAAGAACGAGTTTCTGTTTAATGCCAGAGCAGTGGACCAGCCCATTTTTTATCTTGTAAATCATGGACAGTCGTCGTCATTCCTCCAATAGTGACCAGCCCAGTGTTTCCAGCATGCTGCAAACACTAGAGGTATTCCTGTAGCGGGACAGGACAAAGCTTGCTGTGCTAATCCAAATCCAAGATTCAACTCCCCAGTCCTGCTGTGCTAATCCAAGTTTCACTCCACAGTCCTGCTGCACTAATCCAAGATTCACTCCACAGTCCTGCTGTGCTAATCCAAGATTCACTCCACAGTCCTGCTGTGCTAATCCAAGATTCACTCCACAGTCCTGCTGCACTAATCCAAGATTCGACTTCCCAGTCCTGCTGCACTAATCCAAACACTAGAAAGTTGCAAGTTCACTTCAATGTGTTGTTCTATTATTTAAACAAATTTTTAACCACAAATAAGAGAACCGTTTTATTGCACAAAATATAATAAAAATTACTGAAACAAATAAATACCATATTATGTGTTAAGAAAAGAAGATAGACCGAGTGTTTACATCGACATTTAATGGAATGCTTGAATCACAGGCTTAGTATTAAAATTAAATACATTGTACATAGATGCTTTAACACAGAAATAAAGTTTTAAATGCAAGTGTTTTTATATTATTATAGTATAGTATTTATAGTATGTTTGCCTAGTCATCCATGATACCAACAGTTTGAACGATGCAAAACTATGGTAACAAGGTGAAAGGAAATATTTATACTGTTTCTTCATTTAGCTAAATGAGAAACCAGGGCTATCATTAACTATTCTAAGGAGGGCAGAAAATTTACATTAAAAATGTCCACTTAAATACAATATTTTCACTTCACACTATGTTCCTTACATAATCACATTTTTAATTACACTTGAAGCAAATCTCACCCATCAAACACTTGGTGATTAATATTTCAATAATCTTGTCAAACTCTAGAGTAGAAATATGACCATTCAGACAGCTCCCATGGAAGCAGGAGATAGATGGAGTTCCTTGGCTGGAGCCACAAGCCCCAGACAGCGCATGAGGGATGAATGATAAATGCAGTGTAATTCAAGCTTTTTAAAAAAAACTTTTTGTATTGAAAGTAGACTGACCTGAACTTTAGCTACTCAGTTACTCTTTCAGAGATAACTTGGTTGATTTTAAGTTATAATAAGTTGATAATAAGACATGACTTTTACCATTGCAAGAAGTCCAAACTGCTTGCGGTTATATTTTTTTAAAAAAGGACTTAAACTTTTCTTTACACGTTCTAAAAAGATGAAGTTAAAAGAAATATTTATTTCTTTAAAATTGAAAAAAAAAAAAAAAGAGGTATTTTGAAATTGTCTTGATGCATGGACCACAAAGAGAAACAGATGAATAATGTTGTAGACCAGTTGCATGCCATCACAGTCAACATGTGGAAAGGGTCATTATGACAAAGAGCTTCAGACAAAGTGAGAGACTAACACTTAGATTTAACAAAAACAAAGTTTGCAACTTTTTCTCACTCATTCATCATTTGCATTGAAACAATAAAAAAACCATAAATGTAAGCTTCCATGAAATTTGCTCATTTCATCAGTTACTTAATGGTATACAAGAATACAAGGTTGTTTTTTTCTTTAAAAAAAAATCAACAACCCATGTCTCTCTACAATTTCATGATTTTGAAAAGTTAGTTTCATTCCCATGAATGACAGCAGCATTCCCGGACTATCAAGTGTTGATAGAAAAAAAATCTTTCTCAAAATCAAAGAAAATTAGATATCTACAAATAGTGTTGCTCTCTGGCTTGATCTTATTATCTTGAGCTTGCACTTCCAGACTTATTGTGCTGATCTGTGATTAATGTTACCTGGAATAAAATTGTACAATTGAACTTTATTATCATTTCACAATGTTAATTTATTATATACTGTACTATACAAAAATAAAATGATCCCCAAAAGAGCTAATAATCGCCACGTAAGCATATTGTAGATTATGACTATATGCATTTTTTAGAGTCTAATTTTTCAATGGAAAGAGTTATTTGAGAGAGGTTGTGAACACTGGATGAGAGTTAACATATAATCATTGCCCTACATTACTGAACATTGATTGATTGATTGTATACTTTGATAGTGCTGGTATCCATGCTACTTTAGCATGCTCCCTGCCCTCTGGTGTCCTCAAATCTATTAAACAAAAAAAGTCTTTAAATGTTTCCTAAATGATTTTGTGTCCTTTTCAATACCGGTACTTGAAAAACAGATTTGGGGGGTTCATAGAAATGAAGAAACAAATTGATTCTAATTTGAAATTTAAATTTCATTCCTTCCATTCACCAAGCTATAAATAATAAATACCCTACAAGTAATAGTAATATATTTGAATCATGTTTAACAGAGCAACATGTCCTACAGTTAAGAGCCCAAACACAGTTATCTATATTACCTTATTGAAAACACCTCTTCCGAAGTAGTCTGCAACCACTGAAAAGCCATCAGGAGCTCTTTCAAGCTAAGGCAGGAAAAGTAAATTTATTAATAATAGTTTTCTTAGCTTATTACATTTTTCATGGGGGAAAACCCCCCAACAGATTTGATTAAGGAAATTCTTAATGGTTTCACAAATCAATGTTTACTAGATTTTCATAGTTGGAGTCATCTCATGGACATCAAAGTTATTAAACTGTACGGTAGCTAAAGTTATTCTCCATGGTTGAAACCGTTCATGTGAATCAATGCACATAATGTAAAATAATAAAAAAAGGTAATATTTCCATTACATATTTAGTGCACTCAAAATGATTTCTCTGCACTCATCAAAACTGTGAAAAATGCAACTAGTCAAGAAATATTACCTGGTTGTGAAAGAATTCATGAATGTCCCTAGACTGTTCTTGTGCTCTGATAATATCCATTATTTTACTGAAGTGAGAAAAATTAATGAAACATAGTGCTAAAATGAAATTCAATCACATTTCAAAAAAGACAAGAAATGTAAAGACTAAAGAACAGCATAATCTAATTCTATATTTATTGGCCATGATGTTGAATATGTGTCCTCTTTTAAACACACCTGTTTTCTGGAGCACAAACTGGGCATTCCATGTCATTCTCAGAATAGCTTTCAAAACAACTGAAAATAAAGAACAGAAACATTAGGTTGTTGTAGATGCAAAAAATATTACTGCAAAGCTATATAATTACAAGTCCCAATACTAAGGAATAACTAAGAATATATTTGTAATATGACCAATTATTGATAGCCATTTAAATAAGTTCTGTAATCAATAGGCTTTTTTACATTATTATTGATGATTTCAGTTAATTGAGACATGCAGTTAATCTTAATAATTAGCCAATTATTATACCAGACCCCCAACCAAATGTCAGCATCTCAGATTCTCTACAACCCAAGAACCCCTGAAGCGAATTTCACCACAGGGAGCTCTTTAAGGATCTTATTCATCATAAATGCTTAATTCATTTATTGTATTCATGATGATAGGGATTAATTTTCTTCCTGTTAATATCACTAGCAGCCTAAAATCACCCAAGACTTTCATTCAGTATGTGATCATCAAAGAGAAATCTACTTACTGTTGATGGTAGGAGTGAGGCTCACACAAAAAGTGGACTGAGGGCACCTCAAGGGGAAGATTACAAATATTGCATTTGGAAGCTTGAAACACTTTGGCTCTGAGGAAGGCAGTTTTATCACTAAATAAGTCCCATGTAATGATCTTGACTAACATCAGGAATAGATGAATATGTACAGTAAATGTCTCATTTATAATGCTGGAATTTTTAAAATATTATTGATAAAGGTTATGCTGAAACATTATTTTCTTCTTTATAAACATTTTTTACTTACGAGGTTTTCAAATCTTCAATTTTTGTTCTTTTCTTATCTGTATCTTCTCTATATTGTTTGATAAGGCGCTCATCTTCAGCGATCTGATCATTCTCCATTTGAAGTCGTCTAACAATGTAATCCTATGATAAGAAATGTCCCCTATTATCAAGTTTCTAAATTATAAACATAAAATTAACTCACTAATGCAATATACCATTATATTTTATCATCCAATTTTATTGGAGACTAAATTATTTTATAACGCATAAATAACTTAGGCCATTTTTAAAACAATATAATAATCAGCTGAAATAAATACATAAAACTACCTGCAATTATTTACATTTCTAAAAACTTTTTGGCTTTTCCATTTAGAAGATTTTAAATTATTGAAAATTTGAAAATGAACACTTCCCCCCCCCCCCCCCCCCCCAAACATCATTGGTATATCATCATCATTAATTACCTTTACAACTGAGAGTGTAGCTGTTGAGTTGTGTGCCAGTATCTGAATGACCATCAGTGGGGGTAGTAGATTTTTTTTATCAATATCTTAAACAGAAATTAAGAGCAGTAACAAGCTTTCAGGGTAAACATTATTTTAAAACAAATCCAGAAGAACTATTTTAAGTGTGCTCAAATTTGTTACCAAAATATAATATCTTTTCTTTTGTTGCTCCAGTACATTGATAGCCAATATAAATTAATTCAAGATTTTCAGTGACAAAAAGGATACTAGATAAAGTCTCCATCAACTGAGATTTACAACTGTCTTCTTTGCTGGCAAAATAGGATAAGGCTTGAACCCACAATTGGGGATCTTGTTGGCTGACATGAAAATGAAAAAAAGTTCATAAATATAATCTGTTATAACTCTTAATTAAACAAATGCAAAACAGTAACAATTGATGTTCAATACAGAAAACTGCAACAATTTGAATGCAAAGTTACATTAACTTGAAGTCTGAACATGATTCAATCTAATAATAATATAGAATTTATTATTTTTCAAAGTCATATTTTACCACTTGAAATATTTTCAACATACCAGTTATAATGTGAATAATAATAATAATTACTTAAGACACAATTTTCAAGGCTCCAGTATTTTATTTTTTACACAAGACTTTTCTCAATTTTAAAACTAATTATAATTGATACTTACCCAAATTTTTTACATGCATCAATGACGTGAACATATTCAAAATGATCCATATGATACCTCAGTATTTGTTGATACCTAGAGAAATAAAATTAAACATTAATCTTTTTAATACGGTACTTCTGATTTGTTACACAGACAACATCGTGACTCTGATTAAGAGATATTGGTAAAAATTAGACTGATTTTTATGTATAGCATGTTTCTTCTTGGTATCTTACAGATGTGCTTTTTCATACAGGTACAGAATTCCAGCTTTAAAGTTGTTCATCTGGCACAGAATCAAAGCCTGATCAATGTCATAATTGGCCTGAAGCAAAAGCAAAAAACACAACAAAATGTATTTGAAACTTTAATTATGTGAATTATTGTTGGAGAAATTTCTATTATTTTACAATATTGTTTCATTAGATACGGTATCAGAAAACTTTTATATTTGCACTACGGTAACTAAGACACTCTTTAAGTTTGAACATTTAAGACTTTCTAAGAGAAATTATTATAGTCAATACAGACAAATTACACAGAGAATAAAATAAAAAAATCCTGATGTCACTCAAAGCCAGTGGGTCTCAGCCTTCCTAATACCACAACCCTTTAACACAGTTCCTCATGTTGTGGGGACCCCCAACCACAAAATTATTTTTGTTGCTACTTCATAACTGTAGAGTACATGCGTTTTCCGATGGTCTTAGGTGACCCCTATGAAAGGGTTGTTTGACCCCCAAAGGGGTCGCGACCCACAGGTTGAGAACCACTGCTCTAAGCACTTTCATAACATTACAATTGTATAAAATTGCTGTTTCATGAATGATAGCTTACGATAGCTTATGATAGCTTATGATAGCTTATAGCTTACGTCTGGGTTTTTCAATAAATCCAGTGTTTTTCTTTCTCTTTCAACTCTGGCCTAAAGAAGTGATAAAAACAAGTAAAACTTAAAAATATTGAATCTTAAAATTATAAAATACTTTTAAAGACAGGAAAATGCTTTTTTTTTTTCTAAAATAATATTTGTATAAATAAGGTATTTTTCATTCTCCTTGCAAATGCCTCTTTGATATTCTATTTAGCCTTAAATTCTTCAACTAATCACATAGAAATATAACCACCAAAAGAGCATTGGATCATTATCTAAAAAAAATATATATATATATTTACATCTAAGTAGATAATATCTCTACTACAGTAAAAATTGTCCCTGAAGCAGCTTAATTTACTTACAGTTATATCTTTTTCATGGACCATGTCATGCAAGTACAACTCAAGTAAAGTGTTGTAAACCAAGTTAGATGAGTTTGGCTGGACCTAAGGAGAAAACAATGGCATAGACTAATGCTTGGTAAACAATATGTTCTTAAATAATAATAAGCTCGTCCCTTTTTTGCTAATGTTTTCAATATATAATGTGATAAGTATGAACTGGTTTATGAGCGTTATTGGGTTGTGTATGGAATGTCATGAGTTGGGGGAGAATAGATTTTTCAGGGCTGGTAGTGATTGGTTGTTAGTATAGTTAATAAACATGTGAGGTGAATAAATGATGTGTGAACATGGACGGCAAGTAAGTTATTGTTGCAATTTGAAATGTGTAAGTCTTCATAAGTCAGTGGCACTGAGTGTGTCGAGAGTCATCTTAGCGTTGTATAGAATTTTTATATGCTTATATGAACTTGCAGTTGATGTGATAGGATGCTGTAAATGAAGAACTGTTATAGTTATTTTTTATTGAGCATTGTTCTGGTTGTTGTTTTCAATAGTGGACAGAAGAAGATGAGAAAATACCAAAGTTGTTCCCCTAAACAATTTAGAGCCGGCAGTACAATCTACAGCAACAAATTTTTTACAGCAAGATAATATTTCACCTCAATCATATGCTCCAAAAATTCTGTTAGTTTAGAAGAATTATTCACAAATATATGTATAAATTCTTCAGCATTGGCCTTTTGGATTCTAGAAGGGATTCCAGCTGCAGAATAAATACAAGATGTTTAAATTACATAAACTTAATACATCTAATAATATCAGTATGATTTTCTTCTAATTAGGACATACAACTTGGCTTTTAAAAGCAATGATTAAGATTGTTATTCATATACGATATGTTTAGAGAATATATTTGAAAAACAATGATGTCTCAGTTCTCAGTAAGTTTCTCTAGATTAGACTTGCTAACTAATCATAAACTTAAATTAACCCTTTGCCAACAAACTTTAGAACTAAAAAATAGTTAAAGAGATGTCTACATTTAAAATGCATGTATTTTCCTATATGTTTTTCTCTGTTCAAATATATGTCACTCAAGCTCTGGTATTTAATGTTTAGGGTATGTGCAATATGAGAATTAGCATGGATGAGCACATTGATAAGGCGAGCACACAGCTGTGCAATGAAACTAACTTTATGTTTTAAAATAATCTAAATTTTAGTATCTTATAAAAATTGCCTTAATTTAAGGCCAAACTATGATGTAAGGTTTATACCTTTGTTTACAAAAAATAATTCTAAACATGATATTATAATCAGACTTGTATTTCTGCTAGTGAAGAATGTGATTATAAAAAATATCAGTTATGTTTGAATTTAGGAATCATGCTAGCAATAATTGGAGGCATGATTGCAAGCAAGACAGATTAACTAAACATACTTCAAAGCAAAGATTTTACCAAATTAAAATTTACCCATGTAAAGCTTCTAAAATTATTTATTTAGAAAAATGCATTCATACTCTTAATTATATTATTAATGTGGTGCTATTAGATTGATCCTAATTTTCCAATATGTGTTCTGCTTCATAGAAGAAAGAGTGCACAGTGCTGTACTGTTTAATCCAGCATGTTTGTGACAGTATTTGGTATTGGTGAAAATTAATTGATTGGAAATAGGGGTGCTTTAACAAAATGTTCAGGGGTAGACTATTCAATGATAATAGTTCTGTCTGTAAGCATTCTGCTTCAAGTTATTGTCATCTATGCATTGGTTATAAACATTAGGACAATCATCATCAAAATTTGACAATATGTGTAAAAGCCAAAGAATGCACAAAAAAATTTCATCAGCAAAGCTGTTTGGTTTTGCTGATATTTGCTCTCTTATAGTACTCACAAGCCTGTATAAGAATAGATGCAAATAGAGGAAGAACTCCTGAAAAATGTAAGTACTATGATATCATGGGGAAAACACACAAATGGCCATCAGGTCTTTAAATTTTGTTAATTATTATTATAATTATTATTATTATTAGGTGGTTTTATATAGCGCAGGGCTAGGCTCACTGCGCATCACATAAAAATGAGCAATTACAGAAAATTATACATATAAAAAAATTGGTGGAAAGATTGACCTCACCGGCCAAGTACTATCTACCCCTGTCCAGCTATGGACAGCACCCAGCAGAATCGAGCATTGTTTATCAGTCAGAGGTGGGTGAGAATGAGTCGGTATAGTACAGTTAACCCTTCCAGTACCCAGCGCGTCTTTTTGCAGTGACTTCCGTTATTCCCTGTGGCCCAAGCGCGTCTTTTTTCACCAGCCGACTTTTTTCCCTGTGGCCCAAGCGCGTCTATTTGCCACATAGAGGGGTATCTAATATAAACAAAGAAAACGAGGCTATAACCTTTCACCTTAGTCTCGGGCAGAATGTTTATTCGTTAGGGGAATAGTCGAATTTTATTTGGCTTTTTAAATTATGAAAATAAACCAATTACTGAATTTTTTGTATTAACTTAAAATTAATCTGAATTTGTTGTTTCCGTGGCGCCACCTAGCGGAATTAATGACGACTTACGCCATATAGAGGGTTATCAATATAAATATCAAAACGAGGATATAACCTTTTACCATAGTCTCGGGCAGAATGTTTATTTGTTAGGGGAATAGTCGAATTTTATTTTGCTTTTTAAATTATTAAAATCTACCAATTACTAAATTTTCTGTGCGGATCTGAATTTTGTTGTTTCCATGGCGCTGACTAGCGCTATTGATGACGACTTACGACCACATAGAGGGTCTCTAATATAAACACAAAAACGAGGATAAAACCTTTCACCATAGGTTCGGGAAGAATGTTATTCGTTAGGGGAATAGTCGAATTTTATTTTGCCTTTTAAATTATGAAAATCAACCAATTACTGAATTTTTTGTGCTGATTTGTAATACATAAAATTTTGGCACATTTCAAAATAATATCCGGGCCACAGGGAATAGATAGCAAAGTAATCACCGGTACTGAGAGGCTATAAGAGCAAAAAGTAGGTCGGTACCAGAAGGGTTAAAGAGATTGGTTTTTAACGCAGTTTTGAAGGCTGTGATGATCAATATATTGCGGATGTGTAATGGGAGTGAATTCCGTTGTTTTGGGGCACAGAAAGAGAAAGAACGTTCACCAAATGTTTTAGTGCATGTTCTGGGAGCAGAAAGATATGTAGTCTGTGGAGGAACGAAACTTTCAAATTGGTGAAGTAAGAAGTTCAGTAAGATAGGAAGGACATTGAACCAGAGAAAAGGTTGTGACAGAGAACAGACAGCTTGTAATCAGTGCGTGCCTGTATGGGGAGCCCATAAAGTGAGTGAAGGAGTGGAGTGATGTGATCACGTTTCTTTGCCTTTAGAACTAACCTAGCAGCTGAGTTTTGAACTTTCTGCAGTTTTTCATTGAAATGTTTTGGGGAACCTGACAGAAGAGAGTTACATTAGTAGTGTTTTTGTTGCACTAACTTTGAGGTAGTGGCAGGTGGAGCTGATCTGACGGATAGCAGTGTATGCAGAGCAACAGATGTGAGAAATATGATTATTGATAGACATGCTGTCAGAAAGAATATATCCCAGATTCCTAGCAGAGGATGTGAACTCTATATTGGAGCTACCTACTTGAAACGAGATGGGGAGAGCTGAGTTAGAGGATGATTCATGATTGTGAATGAGGAGTGTTTCCATTTTGTCATCGTTCAGCTTCAACTTGCTGAGAGTCATCCATTACTTGACATCACCAGTGCACTCCTGCATGGTGTGGATAGCGGATTCGACAAGAGAGGGATGGGTATGCTTGTATAGCTGCATGTCATCTGTAAATGACTGGCTCTTAACAGCATGTCTCCCGAGCAGAGGGAGAAGTGGCCTGGTATACATTGTGAATAGGATAGGACCCAAAACGGACCCCTGTGGCATTCCGTACACCAAGTCAGCACTACCGGAGAGACAACCATCAACAGTGACCACCTGTATTCTATCTGAGAGGTAGGACGGAAACCAAGCCAAAGCTGAACCAGAAATGCAAATAATAATTTTCAAGGGTTTTGAAAAGGGTTTGATGGTTAATGGTGTCAAAGGCCACACTGAGATCTAAGAGGATCAGGATGGAGATATCACAGCTGTCCAATGCAAGCAAGAGGTCACTGTTTACTCTCAAAAGAGCTGCCTCAGTGCTATGGAAAGGTCTATAGGCCGACTGATTAGGACTGAGAAGAGAGTGGTCATTTAAGTAAGCAAAAGGCTGATTTAGAACTAGTTTTTCAATGACTTTAGATACAAATGATAAATGAGATACAGGTCTATAGTTTTTTTAAATTATTTTGATCAAGACCAGACTTCTTAAGTAATGGTTTGATATACAGCTGTCTTACAAAGAGCGGGAACAATGCCAGAAGACAAGCTCTCATTGACTATATTGGGAGCAATTGATCCAATGACTCAACCAACTGTCGAGAGAACATGACGTAGGTTAAGAATTTAAATAATACTTTTGACCTCTTGTTCTGAAACAGGTATCAAAACATCAAAATGTGAACTAACGCCAGAAGGAGGCAGGACACAAGGGGCGATACGTCAAGATGATCCAGCTCAGCACAAATTTCAGCTACTTTGCTTGTGAAAAAATTTCAAAAAAATTCTGGTTGCTGAGGCAATGGATACAATTAAAGAAGTTACTTTGTTTCTCCCTGTGTGGTGGCTACAGATGTAAAACAACTACCTGGTGGTTTTACCCTTACTGATCTTATTGCTAAAATACAAAGACTTAGCACGATAAAAAATCTGAGTTACACTGGTATTTTGATAAATAAAGAGTTAAGATAATGGCATTGTTCCCCCTTATTGTGATTTTTGGAGTGATAAATATGGGTGGGGAGAATCTTAAAGCTCGTTCAGTTACTAAGTTTTCAAATAAAATA